>JAUZND010087740.1:0-15442 GCA_034780555.1 Coelogynopora nodosa
TTTTAGCCACCCCCTACTCCCCTACCCCCCCCCCCCCAAATAAAATATAAATTATAATAAAAAAAATTAAAAAATGATATAGTAAAATTAAATTAAATGGATAAGAAATTTATAATAGCTATGTGTCAATACCAATTATTCGAAAATCGGTTGACATTAGACAAAGTAAAAAAATAAAACAATATTTATAAATTAAATACTAAAAAAAGTTAAGAAACTACAACCTTATTAAAAAAATGTTTTATATAAAAATCAAAATGCGCGAGTCAATGTAAATTTTTGAAAAATCGGTTAAAATTTTACACAGTTACAAAATTGATACTGACACATAGCTGTTACACATTTCTCTCTATTTAATTTAATTTTACTATATAAATATATAAATACATAGTATATGTATATATTTTTTAAAAATTATTATTATTATTTATTATTGCTATTTTTGGGGGGGACATAATTATGTCAAAACTCAGGTATTATGGTCAAAGGTCAAGATAGGAGGCCGAATCTAACCTTCCTATACTACTTACAAGCATGAAAGTAAACAGTTCTATTGATATTCTTATAAAGAAAAATTAAATCCATATTATAATAATTTTAATTTGATTAATAAAATCAATCGTGGAATTATAGGAAGTTTAAAAGGTTTGCACATCAAGTGTGTAAGCAACATATATTGTGTAATAAAACAGAATATTAGAGACCTAAAATAATTTTTTAAATGTATAGTTACATTTTATTTGTTTCATATGTACAATATTGTTAGGGTGTTATATATTGTATTTTTTAACTACAAAACACGAACATTTAAAATTAGGGAAATGTTTACGGTTCTAATTTTATTTACTGCGGTGAAAATATTTCAAATGACAGCAAGTATATTGTTTCCTACTCATAATGATATCATATTACTTCTGATATGTCAAACAATGTCGTATACAATGTATTAAAAATAATTCTGAGATGTTTGATCAATTAAAGAACCTCTATATATCTCTAATGTATGTATAACATCCCAATTTTCACTTATCCTTCCTTTCTTATCTTACAACACTCCTACCCTCTCATCTCCTTGTGCGGTATTTTAGTTTTAAAAATTCGCTAATATTAGGTGAATTTCATCTTTTTACAAAAAGCACAAACTGACGATATATTCACTGATTGAATTTTTTTAACTTTTGTCAGTGAAAGCGTATTTCAGATGAACAAAGATGTTTTTTTAAAATAAATTAAAATAAATTTTACCGCTTAAGGTACAATAGGATAATAATATTTTATGATACGCAAGACATCTTAATAATACGGATTAATGAGTAAGTTATGCGTTATGTATGAGAGTAGAACTAGCATACAAACGTTAATTGACAATTTAAAACGTAAAAATATATCAAAAGATATCGACCTTAACCATATATATATAGGGTTAAACTTTTAAAAATTATTTTCCTTTAATGGGCTACTATGGAACATTGTGGATATATATTTAAAAAAATTATTCAATTTAACTTTGAATTTAAAATCATAATTTTATGAAAAGATTAATATCAGTTATGTGAAATCTTCGGTTTACATCATTTGTAAGCTCATCATGACGTTAAGCAAAATGCAAATGTAAACAATTACAATCCTCAAAAAACGCTTTATGTTTGGATATTACACGAGTATTATAGGGAATACATGTAGTATATATTATATAACATTGTAAACATTGTCTAACATTTATTTATCGATTAATATAACTGTTTTTCAAGTAGTTGGGCTTGCAGTAGGCTTGCAAGTATTTATCAAGCATATATTGTCATACCTTTCCTAAATATTTGAATCAATGTAGAATAAAAGTAATTGATAAAAGTAATAAAAAGATTGATTATGATACGTACTCAATATATATACATATATATATATCTTCCATAGCAACTTTTTTGTTAAGATTTTTTAACAAAACATAGCTATATTTGTTCCTTCACTATCCATAATATCCTCATAATGTCTTCATAATATCCTCCATTGAGATGCACCACTTTGTGTTTTTATTATTATTATTTACATTAGGCTCATTTTTCTACGTAAAATCTATGGATAAACAGTTTTATCGTGTTATGCAATATTATGTAATAGTAATGTTGCCGCCAACATTTTCGCAATTAAGGTGATAACATTAATGGTCGTTCATCTTCGCATATTACCCGGAAGAATATACTATGGAGTGTGTGTACTTGAGTACCACAGAGGCTTAATATTGAAATGGATTTTTTTTCTCTTATATATGCAAGAAAAGTCTCTGACAAGAATTCCTGACTAATGTGTTGACACCATAATTTGTGGAATATTGTTCTTTTATATAGTTGACGAGTGATTAGTAATTCTTCCGAGTTAGTTCAAAACATAGATCTGGATTTCGTTGTTCCTCTCTCATTCCTAGATGTACAATCTAACATAATCCTGTTATATACGAGGCTTATGAAAACGATGAGTCATACACTAATTTTGCTGGGCAAGCCGATGCTAGAGAAATATGTTAGCAGTTATGCGCATGCTAAATAGCTAGTTATGTTGAAACTTAATTTATTTAATTTTCTCTTAATAAAATAAGTTATTATTATTATTATATTATTAAATAATTAATATATATATATGTATATATATATATAATATAAATTATTATATATAATAAAAATTATTATATATAAAATAAAATAAAATATAAATTATTAATATATTATGTATATTATTATTATAAGTCGCAACTGTTAAAATATTTGTTTTGCCTCACAAAGCCGAATATAACTCATATTTCTCACAACCGCTGCGAGGTACAGGTTGGACATCTAGGTATAAGTATTACAAACGAAAAATCGACATCTATGGTTCAGAAGGCATTGTTTGCATTATATAATTTTCAGATTGCTAGAAAAACTAACTAAAAACAAAATTTAAAAGAAGAAGATTGTTTACTGGTTTATTACCCTTATCCACGATTGAAATAATTATTGTAACATGATGCAAGGAAGTGCTTGACATCATCTTCTCGCTGTTTGTCAGTCATATTTTTCTCCACCTCAACTATTGTATGCATCGCTTGTTGCACTGAAGTATTGATACATGAGAGATTTCGTTCACACTGAAGGTTTCATATGGCACATTACAAATCGCGAGTATTTTAACACTAATCTAGTATTTTTATTTTTTGATACGCAGTCAGTTCTTCTATATATACATAGATTCTGCATCAGCCAGACAAAAAAGCATATGCTAAACTTATCTGGTATTGTCAAAATGTATTATATTGAAACGAGTCCGTGGAAATATTTAAGTATCTCGCCGATGTAGTCAGGCCTTCGTTTGATTTATAGGTACTTTGAAAGATTTAGTTTAAATGCTCAACAAATAATTGAAATTCCAATTTACTCTTTAAATTGCACGTCTGGCGGGATTATCAAATGATATTGGTAAATCCTATTTCACTATTTTTAATTTTGCAATTTTTTAAATTAACTATTTTAATTAGGGTGCTGAAGTACTCCATAGTATGCTTTACCTACGTAGGTAATATGGAAATCTGTAAACATTTAATGTTATTTATAAAAATACAATTACATGGTTTTGAAAGTGTTAGGAAAAAAGGTAATATATTAGAAAATCAAAGTTATATTAATATTAATGATTTTACAATTCATTTTACAATGTACTGCTAGGTTCTAACCCTTTAACCATTAAACACTTTTATATTTTCTAGTGGTTAAAAAATGTTATACTGTAGAATAGTTTAACCTCTTATTTTTAATTTAATTTTTGTTTTGCAAAATTAATGTTTTAATCTTTTTAAAACTGCCAGGGCAAGTATTAAAATGTTAAACACTTACAATTATAGAATATTATGAGTACAGATTTATAATCTACCTTAAATAGCGATTATAACCATATAAGTTTTGTATTATAGGTTCAGATAAATAATTACTAATTGCGTTTTTTTGTTTAAGGTACGAAGCTAAATGGAGTAAAACCTACAAATTGGGCTATATTAATTAATCTCCATAAATTATCAAACATGCAATTAACTGAATCCTGAAATTAAAACCTCATAAGATCATAAATAGGTTAATTATTTAATCTATAATCTGTTTTATTATCAATCAAGAGACCATAACATTAACAGTTAGAGCCAGCAATAAATAGGGGGAATTTGTACTAAATACATGTTATGAAATACTATATGCTTCGTCCAAAGTGACATCATAACTGTCAGTGATGTGTTTTTATTTTAAACAATTGTTTAATTTAATTTTAGAGTATAATTAAATTGAATTCCTACAAAATAAATTAAACAAAAAGATTTCATGCTAATAGGCTACAAGTCAATAAATATTTTTTATGAATTTGAATAAAATATATTATTATGCATGAGGAAAATGGTTAAATTGTGAAGTTCAGAATTGATAACTTCCTAACTAATTGATGGCCCACAAAGGTTAACATTTTAATGTTTGCTAATATATAATATAAAAGGATTTTCCATTTCTATGTATATTTTAATCTCCTCTCCTCCCCTCCAAACAGTGGATTAATTGTTCATTGTGAACTGTTAAAATATAGTTAATCATTCCACCTCGCCTCATTCTTTCATCTTAAGACTGTTTTTTACCTTGACAATACTACCGTTAAAGCATTTGTTTATTAGAACACTAATGTTCTTCTAAATTATAATTGAAACATTTTTATATATTATATTATATTCTGAAAGTCCGCAAGTTAATCAAATTATTTTAAATATTTAACATTGGTTCAAAACATCGGTTCGCAACAATGTGTTGAGCAGAAGTACATTTTAAAAGCGGTTTGCTTTCATCTAAGATTCAACGTTATTATTAAGTATCGTATTAAGAAAAAATAAAGGTGGAATGAAGAGATGAGACAATATAAACATATTTACTACTTTATGAAGCTGAACTATATACACTTCAAAAGGATTTTACTTTATTTTTCAACTTTTATCGACGACTTTATAAATAAATAATTGTGTGAATTATTTAGAACAACCAGAAAAGTCGCTAGTGTCGTTTTATTATGATAATACACCCAGTATTTAGAAATTTAGAATATATTGATAAGCTTATAGCTGCAGATATTTTGCCTTTATTGCTTTTAATATCGATAATAATGCATTCAGAGTGGAAAACAGAATTAGGTCTATAAAACAACAAAATAAGAATTTGGGAATGAGTTGTAATTTTGAATGTTTCAAATAATATATTAATAAATTTTAAGAAATACATTTTAATCAATATAGGGTAAAATTAATTTGTAAATAAGTGTCATATCGGATTTGTACTCCACTCTATACTGTGATTGATTTACTTTATATTTGTTGCGTTTACATGACAATCATGTTTCCACTATTGAGGAAAACTATGCTAATATCTATTGTCTTCATAGTCTATGTATTTGTGATATATGTAGTTTATAGTTAACACATCCGTCGTTTTGGACACTTATTACAATCTACGTATAATATGCGAATTAAACCTCTTTTAACGGTACACTAATTAATCGAACAATAATTCAAATTTGTTCCATTCTTTCTTGATCTACTGTATATAGTTTGTGTTTAGATTTAAAAATGGTGTATGGCTTTTCTATTTAGCATTTATTGTTTTTATACTGATCGGTTTTGTTTTGAATCTAAAACGGAATCAGCCATACATTCTCAAACTATGGAATCAAGCAGGTTTATAAAACGTATTTTTGTGCTTACTTTGCATTATTAAAGTTGTAAAACATCAATAAACTTATTTGAAATTACAATAGGAAGTCATAGTCAAAAAGCAATGTTTATATAAATAAATTAAAGATAGCAGTAATAAATTTTAAAAAAACCTTTATTGGACAATTGTAGGCAGATGTCGTTTGGGAAACTGATATAATGTATAGTAATGGCATAAATATTAAACTAATGATTAAATAGAGCTACATTTAATTATAAAATATATACATTTACCCCCAACAAACACTTCTGATATCAATTTCCTAGATTTGAATGCATGACACAATCTTTCACTTTCTTCTACATAGCAGAAACAAAAGAAATGACACAAAACCAATCTGGTTTCGAGTTATCGCAATCGATCTATGTATAGATTTAGGCGTTTTCCTTCAATCTTGGTGGCGAATTATCAAAGCGACTGTATACAGTGTACACTGATAAAAGTGCGCATAAACAATTTGAAGTCCCCATAACCCACTCGTTCCCGCCAATTACAAATGAAAAACTCAACCCCCCAATATACATGCACCACTATAATATAATTCACTAAAACTGAAATCACATCCAATAAACGCTGGGGCAATATTACGTTGAACAAGAGTTCTTAATTATTCAAGCAATATTTTCCTAAGATGGCTGTGGAATAAAATCCGTCATTTGTGTTATTTTGTTGTTGTCAGTGGAAGAAATAAGATTCGATCTAAACAAGTTTACATAACATCTGAAATGTGTTGAAATGTTTGGATATTAATTTATACAGCTTACTTAAAGAGAACGATTAAACAAAATCAGTAGAAAAACTCGAAAGAGTTTCCTTCATCGAAACATTTTTAATTTACTAAAAAACATTTTATACAGAGAAGTTTGATGATAAAATAATGTATTGTTAATGTTTTCATAAAAACAATGAATTATTTCTTAATTTAAACCAAATGATTTATTATTTATTTGTTACTAAATTTCTCTTTGTAGGACCTTGTCATCGATTTATATTTAATGATTTTTTTAAATGTTAAAACCAAACAATAGCAGTAATTTTATTTATATAATAAAAATACGATATACTTTATTTGCAAGTTTGTACTTAATAATAAATTTTAATATATCACGCTGTGCCTAAAGCCCCTTAAAAAATTGGGCACCACTTCTAATTTTTCTAAATATTTTATCTACAGCCTATGGGGTTGTAAAAATTTAAAACTTTAATTTTTTATCCAGCCGTTTTTATGTATGATGTCATAATTCAAAGTAGCAGCCATTTAGAGCATAACACTTGTCTATAACTCATAAACAAAGCATTTTAGTGCATATAAATGTATTATCAACAGATAGGAATTATTAAAAACCTATAATAAAATACTAATTTCAAGGTCATACCATTGCCCTATGATAGCGTCATCACATATTTTAAGATCAGAATCCCAAATTATCACATAAAAGGGGTTAAAAATAATAGAAACCAGACAAAAGATAAAAGGTGGATTTCGACAAATAATTAGTCGACTTCTTAATCAACAATCAACTATGATTTAAGACAAATAAATATCCCTTAGTGTAGGTAAACTGTTTAGTCAAAGAAATTAGAACTAAGTTTTAAATTTCTAAATTTAAAATATACTGCGTGCAGCATTCATTTAATATTCTACTTCAATCGATAATCATGCCTATAAAATCTAGGTGTTGTCCTCACGATGATGAAGATTTAGGTATACGCAATGCAATACTTTCGACACATATAACAGAAACTAAGAAGGACGGCCATTTAATCAGCATCGCTCGAAAAAGTCATTTCATTTTTTGTAAAATTATTTCAACACTTTTTTATTTTAAAACAAAAAGCTTTCGAAATATTAAAAATGTTTTCCAATACTTATCACTTCTGAACGTAAACAACTAAACTGAAACCACTTGAACCTAAATTAAATGAAACCCCACAAAAAAATCAAATCCGAAACTACCCCCAAACCCGAGTATTTAAAAAAAAATTCAATTAAATAAAATTCAATTGTTGCAACAAAAGATATGTTAAATGTTCATCTCATCAGATTACAATATCAAATTTTGGTTGCTACGACTTTCTACTAATTGGTTTCAACTAGGTCAAAGTTCTTTTAGATTAATACAAGATCAATTAGTTTGATTTTACTATACTTATAAATTATTCAGTTGTATGCTATATTAACCCTTTACCGTCTTTGTTATTTTCTATACGTGATAATTCTCGGTAGGCGACTCTAGAAATGCTCCTTTCTAATGATCGATTTTGCAAAATTGTGGTACACGTATAACTTGTGTCCACAAAATTAAGGTCACATTAAAAAAATCCTTTTCTTTACCTATTGATTTTTTGATATAAACCTGATTTTTAATAAATATAAAAGAAATATGTTTAAACCTTAAATTTGAAGAAAATATGGTTTGTAAATAAAGCAGGCAATACAAATTTCAGGCCTCTTGATGAATTAATAAGGCCGACACTTACAAATCCAAAAACAAAAAATAATTATTGCATAATCTTTTTTAAAGGCAAATAATTGAGTAGCACAAAATAGTATGTTAGTGAACCATATAATCGCATACAGTCCAAACCACGTATACATACAGATATTGTTTCTCTGATAAATTGAACTTATTGCAACTTAGCTGAATTTTTTATTATCTTATTTTAGAGCAATGTAGCCTATACAAAATTACAGATGTTTTTTTATATATGGATGGACCGTTTGTTTTCATATGTTTATGTACATTAAATACTTTTTTTATGATGTATTTAAATACTTTTTAAATGTTACATATGAGTGGAAATACATTACTGAATCAGGAATGTTTATGTTAGGCTATACACATTTTACAATATATAATTAATGTAAAAAACGCCCTACAACAGAGTTAGTAAATTATTTAAAACATAAATAATTTATTCAAATAACAGAGCATTAAAAATGTTACAAAATTTGTAAAAATAAACATTTAGTAAAGAAATGTATGTAAATAAGACATACCAAATATTCAAACATCAAGTTTCAAAATCTGAGAAACAATTTAAATAAAGAAATTGTTTCCTAAATAATGCCTAATATATATTCTACTAATTAGATTAGATTAGTATATATATATATATATAATCTAATTATCTCTTTGGCACTTTTGTGTTTAGTAAATGCAATTAATATAATTTATATCAATAAAATGGGAATTTTTAATAATTTTGATATATGTTAAACCGAAACAAATTAATACTAGGATATTATATAATATGATTTGCTGTCACAACATGTTGCTAACAGGTTTCAGTAAAAATGTTAAATTTTAAGCTTTCAAATATACTATATTACAAATTACCAAAGTTGATATATGTTCGATATCAATTTTCACATAATTTCACATCAATTTTCGATATCATATTTTTTACATGAAAATTGAGTAATTCACTGTATCACATAATTATAGCACAGCACGTCTTAATCTATTCATCCATTTAAATGCATATTATTACGCACGCATTAACATTATAATTAACGCACGCATAACGTTATATGTTATAATACAGTATATAAAACGTTAAAATAACTATAGATTATAAATTGACGAACTTGATATCTGTGAATATTTTCATTTCATAAAAGTTTACGTTTTTATTAATTACATGATATTTTCTATTTTATGTTGAAAGTACATTACAATGGATGATATATGTTTAAGATTAACCAGTTTTTAGTGGTTACTGATAAATGACCAACATTTGCACGTGACTACGACAATATCCAGAAGAACAAGAAGACAACAGTTTGCCAAGGTAAGTTCTCCCAATGATGATCTAATCTCTTCATGTTTTCTACCAACGTCTCTAATGTCTCGCTACGAATAAATGATAATACATAACATATAGTAACAAATAATAAAATAAACAAAGAGAAGTAAATAAATGAAAATAGCCTTCAAGTATAAATTAAAATGAAGTTATATACAATAAATGTTAAAGTTTATTTAAAAATTATATTATGCAGTTTTGTTTTACTATGCTTTTTATAAAATATAATATGTAAATAAAATAAATAAATACACAAGCATAAATATTGAAGTTTGCAATCATATGGCAAACTTTAAATATATATAAACCATAAATTAGTTTCTATTGAAGTATTTTTTTAGAATATAGGATTCTTATATTGCTTTGAAATGAATATGTTAAGTATTTTCTTTTGTAAAAATTTTTATTTTTATGTTTATGTATCTATTATAAATAATTTACTTTACTATATTCATTAATATAAAATTGTAATTAAAGATAATTCAATTGTATCTAACTAAAAAAATTTTAGACAACGTAGTTTAAAATGTCGTATTCATGTATTATAATAAATTTTAATTTTAATTTTTTTAATATTATCCTTCAAATAAAATAATATATTTATGTAATGTAATTTTATTTAATAGCATTGAACAAACGTAGGCTTAGGTATCTATTTTTTTGCATAAAGATAAGTAGATAAAAAATCATTGATGCAGCTATTTGCTAAATTTATTTTTACAATTTGATTTAAGGTACTGTGTTATAGCAATTTTTTATGCTGTAACAATGTTATGCAGCATTAGTTTTATGCATATTAATAACTAAAAGCATATCTATTCAAACTATAACAATTAATATTTATATTTCGGATATTTTTTATTATATTTAACATAATATATTATATCAAACTATAATTAAATATCTATCTCTGATGATATATAAAAAATTAATAATTTTACTACAGTGCACATTTAACTGCATGATATTTAATGAAAATTTACCGAAAACAACGTGTACCAATTATATAGTTACAGACATTAATGCAAGTAGTTTATTTTATTTTAATTAATATATTAATTATTAATTTAACAAGAACACAACTGTCTGCTTGTCATAGATAATTAATGGAACACCCATTTACAAATTAAATAAAAGAAGCGATTCCAATTATTGCCATTCAATTTGAAGAGAATTATACAAGTTTACCCCTGTTTAACCCCGACCCATAAACTTAGAAAGCCCGAGCTTCACTATTCTATAATAAATGCTGCCAAAATAAAATGAGAACAATGATTTTAGAAAAGAAAATATATTAAATTTAATTAAATTATATAGTAGTCAAACAGCGCGACATTTTTTAATATTTTACATTTTTTATAAGCTTTATTTTCAATATATAAATAACACGCACAAAGTTACAGGATTATTTTCCATACAGCACGAACCCATTAAGGGTCGCAAACACTCGACTAACACAGCTGTTAGCCAGGAACGGGAGAGTCTGAGAGCGGGCTCGAACCTGATCCGAGACAACACCCTCTGCATCCGCAAACCAGCGTCTTAACCAATCGACCATCCCATTCCCATTATTAATTTCATTAATATTAATATTAATAATAATATTAATTCCCATTAATGTTATTTCAGGCAATATTGACATCAGTGCACTAGTCGCAGCCCTCCAGAGTGAACGAGCCTACACGTCAATATTTCTCAGTTCAAATAACGGATCGATAAGTAAAGAACCTCTACACTCAATGATGAACTCCCGGAGGCTGACAGACATTGAAATGCTGAAGATCGCCTCCTTTTCGTTGTCTAAAATCTGGAACCGAGATACCGTGGCTTTCTTCGACAGGAACATTCCGCTGGAACTGCGGATTTCGAGGGACCATCTCAACGATATCATGTTTTGGTTTCGAAATCGAATCGATGAAGAGTGAGTAATTCAATGAAATACATTGTTGGCAGTTTATTGCTTATGAAACTATTAGAAGCATAGGGAGGGGATTATCAGTAATTAAAAGATCAATAATAAAGATTTGACAACGATTATTTGTTGTTTTTTATCAATTATATTATAAATTATGGTTTTCGTACACGATATTGCTAATTTTTATGTTTAATTTATTTCTTATAAAATAAAAGTTCGTAAGATTTTTGTGAACATAAATCCGATTGGAAACCACATGTTTATTACATTTTAAATATCTAAAGAATTAAAAGGTTCTAACATTCATCATTGAAAATAACGGGGTGTTAGACATATCACAACTTTTTTTTAAATATATTAAATTAATTTATATATGTAGATAATTACGAGTCAGCCTAAAGAAGCTCCCCGTTACATTTCCTACCTTTCAAATTTGTCATGTCATACATTTGTTTTAAAAGTTAGATATTTAATTCAAGAATAGTATCGTTGTTACTTAAAAACAATTGTAACAAAGTGATTTATATATATATATATATTATAAGATATTTAAATGCCAAATTTTGATTGTTTCCAATAAATTTGAAACACAATCTAAAATTAATCCATATAAATTCAACATGAAAATGCAAATTATGGAGCTCAATTGAATTTGTTTTTGAAATTTATAAACTCTAATCTGTTTATATAGTTATCGATTGTTGATGAATGGTATAGTTCGATAATAAAGGCGAATGGGTGTAAATATATGTGCAAATATCTGTGATAATATCTGTTAAATTAAATAAACGTCAACATTGCATAACTTGCCTTATTTATCATAGTACTGCAGGGCTATTTCAGCCTTATTAAAATTTATATTGTAATTTGTATAATATATTACATAAATAAATATATATAATAAATAATTAATGACTAATTAATTTAATTATCAATATAAAACAATCATATCTATTATAGCTTAACCCTTAGTACGTGGAAAAGAAGGGGGAAGGGGGGGGGGGGGGGCAATTTTTTTTTCAAATAAATGAAGTCTGTTTTGATTGAACTATATAATGTATGACCCTAATCTTTTTACTCAGTGGTTAAAATACTTTTATCTTACTAAAAACATAACAAATCTTAATTCGAATATTTTACATACCAGAAAAAATGGTGTTATTATTGATCTATTATTGAGTAGCTGAAACTTGAAACATTAATATAAAAAATAAGTTAATCGTAAATTATATCCATTTAACTTGAATAATCAAATTATTTATTAAAATAAAAAGTAATTTAAAATAATACTCAAATAGCATATACGGTACATTTATACTACTTGTAGCTTATTTATATGAGTAGTATAATTATAAAAATATATCAACAAATATAGATTTTGTGATCTGAAATCCAATGCAAAATAATCAAGTCAATTGGTTGCATTGAACAAAAGTTATAGCATATATGTAGCATATGTCGTTATTTTCTTATAGTTTTCCTAACTGGAGTTTATGACGTAATAAGGTAATAAAAATGATACCAATCGATTAATTGTTTTGAAAATAAAAATCGCTCGACAAGTCTTTTGGAGGTATTTGTATATCCAATTTAAGCTTAATCAGATGATAGGAAGTTTGTTTTTCCAAGGGGGTAAAATTTCCCCCCTCCACGTAGCAAACCCTAAAAAGTATGTCCACGTACGAAGGGTTAATAGTAAACTGCCTTATCATGAAACCTATCTTTCTCTTGCAGTCCTTTCAACATTCCTGAGTACAAAGATATTGTTTTCTACACGGAGATCATCAAATCCTTAATTAGTTGGATTAGTTCCAAGATTTCACTTCCTTCGGGTAACACACTCTGGTCCTTTGCACTGTCCAATCCAGCCCTGCTTCATGTCGTTGAAACCGTCAGTTTCCAGCGATCCTTCGGGACCGCCTATTTGAATAGATGCCGGGCTACTCAGGATTTATTCAGGGTAAATATATAAATGGTGCAATTTTTTTAAATCTTACTTTTCTTATCGATTATTCGTTATTGGGACGTCATGATATTTATTACACGAAACTCTATAACGAACAATACAAAAAACAAATATCGTGTTTAAAATGACCACTTTAGAAATAATAGGAAATTTAAGATTCATATTTTTTATGACGTCACTGTCTAATAAGTTTATAGTTTTTTCGATGAAGAGTTTTACAAATCCGATATTATAAATAAATTGAAACATTTAAAACAAAAAATATTTAATTAATCATGGAGCCTGTAAAATATAAAGTTTTGAACAGAGTATGAAAAAGTTTCTTTGTAATATTATATCAGTATTTTAAATAAAATATAAATATGTTGTAGTTTAGTTATCTTGAAGTAAGCAGTGAAAATAGTAAATAATAAAAATATTTTAAAATATATGAAAATAGTAAATAAGAAAGATAATACAAATCAAAATAATATATCTCGAAATATCGTTTCCGTTTTCATTAATTCTTTAAAATATCTTTAAAACGCATTGTAGTATAGTAAAAGACAAATTAACATATTCATATTTCTAATAAAAGTATATCACATTTTATAAATTTTTGTCACTCTTTTACTGAATTTCTGAAGCTATATTTTTATTAGATATTAACTATTGGATTTAAATGAAAATTTAGACGATATAAAGAAATGTTGCTCTTCTGACAACACATATATCAGGGATGAGAACTGCCAAAACAAAAACCCCGAGCAATTCCACCATCTACAAAACTAATTGATTGCTAACTGCTTAAGTAAAAACTGACTTTTCAGTGGGTAGCGGCAAAATTTTTGCTTATAAATCAATCTGGTATAATACGAGATGTTCACCATTTTATAATGATAATCATTTTATAAGAACAATATCATATTATAGATACATTATTTTTAAAAATATGTTTTAAGCAGCTGAAGCGTTATATTAAAGTGAAAAGTAAATATACTTTCAGATTCTGAGTTAATACTGATTAACACTGTTTAAAAGATTTGACAAGATTTCCGCGCGAGTGCAATCAGTTAAGATTTTTTTTAATGATTCCTCCAATCCCTAAACTTATATTATTTTATTGTATATTTTTCTAAATTTCGAGACCCAATGAAAATCACAAACATTCGCAGAAATCGACGATTCTCATCCCTTTTTATATAATATATAATAAGGTGTTCCTTTTACTATCAATATATTTGGAGGATAAAATGTCATTATGTTGCAGTTTAATTTGTTGATGCACACGTTTTTTAATTTTATAAAAAGCCTGTTTTAAACATTGATGGCTCGTCTAATGTTATTTTAATCGCCAATTTCAGTGGTTCATCACGCTAGATGGAACCTCACTTGGAATGCAACAAGTATCTCAACGGTACTGTCCAACATGTAAAACGCGGTTAGCAGAACTTATCACGAATGCGGGACCACTGTTGGACAACATCAAGAAAATGAAGATATTTATGTTCAATGCTGACTGGGCGAAGACTTGCATGGCCTCCTCGGATGCCGATCGCACACTTAGCAGTCAACAATGGTACCATAATGCCACAGAATATATCAACATAGTTGTTAAGGTTCGTGTCGTATATCTATACACCCTCAGTGATCTATGACCACTCTCGTTGATTTATTGCAGTTATTTCTAAATCTAATTTTAATACTTTTTTAAACTCGCGTGAGGCCTATATGCTTTTTTACCATCTTGATCAGTAGTTATTGAATATATATATGGGAAGTGTGACAGTAGCGCGCTATCAAACCGGTTAAACACGCCGCTGAGGGTCCTAAGTCCCGCACCTTATTAAGTTTCTATTGTATCACTTTGGGTCAACTTCTACTTTCGGTCCGTTTTGGTTTTGTGTCCTGGATAATGGTTTTAATTAACATTTAACCACTACAGGCATGACTTATCAACCTCTCATTTCCTAGGCCTGTGTTATAAGTACAAGTATAACTTGGTGGAAT
>JAUZND010087751.1:0-15442 GCA_034780555.1 Coelogynopora nodosa
ATGTTTATTTGTCTTGATTAATATTTTTCCTCATCTTAGTGGGGAGGTGTTATGTATTGTGATTTGGTGCTGTGTTTTATGTTATTATGTTTAATCATTATTTTACCAAATAAAACAGTATCTATATATATATCTGACAAATCCTTCATGAAGAAGAACTTGACTCCTGAGAAAACGAACAGATCGCTTTGTTTTGTAAATAACTCAGCTTGTTGGCACGATTTATTGCTACTCGACATGAGTATAAACGTCAAAATGCTATAAAATGTTAAAAATGAGAAACATAAAGAATCTTAAAAATAAAATATGTGGAAGAAAACAAATATATTTAATAATTATTACAAATCATGAAATCGGGAGCAGCTTTTCAGAATTTCATAGCGATAGAAAACAAAACGTACTATTATGTACATGATAATATTTTGTTAAACAATTAAGAGAATAGAAGTAGGTGAAGCCTACAACCCGCTAAACAGTCTCCGAAAGTCGATACATAATCGAAATAGCTGTTGGTAACAGCCTTGTTGGCCTCATTGCATGGTACTGCTTCAATGGAGCTGCTTTTCACAACCAATTTTGAAATAATTATGTAACAATCTAAAAACAACAATAGGACAATGCAAACATACCATTTCATGGATAAATATAGTTTACACTCCAAAAACTAGATAAGTTAAATTCTATTTTGTTGTATTGAAAATATTCTTTAATAATATAGAACACACAGTTAAGGGTTTATTCAAAATATGAGAAAACTTTAATAAATATTAACACCAACATATTATATATGAACGCAAACATAAATTTACTGCAGATTTATATGAGAATAATATTTGTTATTCACCTTTTTAAGGAATACCTTATTTTTCTTGAAATGGTAAATTTATAGCGCACAGTTCCGATTTAACAAAACAAGAAGTAAAGCAAAAACTGTTGTAAGGAAGACAACTGTTTTAAATATTGAAGGAATAATTAAATATTTATATATATATACTATAAGGTGTATGTAGGTGTAGCTTCTTGGAGTAAACAATGGAAGGGGGCCGGAGGGAGGAGGTGACGGTTCGATATAAAATAAAATATATAAAAAACGATATCATCATCCGCCTCATTTCTTATGACCGAGCGTAAGGATGATAGACTTCATGAAGGCGGCCGCCGACAGAGCCGAATACGGTTGCCAATGGCTGCCATGGTGACCATCCACGTAATCGGCCATTCCGCGAATGAAGATGTAGCTATTGAGCCGATTGCCGATGATGGACTCTATGACCTGGTGTATAATGGGGAGTAATAGTCAGCCGAATAGATAGTAGTATGTACAGGTGTCTTGATAAGACTTATAGCTACGACAATTTAAATAATTTAATGAATCTATTCCGGAATAAACACACATCAAAAAGACAATAATTAATTTTTAAGGATTTGTTTTCTATCTACGTATATAATAATATCGATTATATTCAACGTTTGCATAAAATTTAATTTCTTGTACAGTTCACAATAATAATTATGTATGGGAACCTCTTTGATAATAAGAGTGCTGATAACAATTCAATAGGAAGAAATTGTAATAAAAACGGATAAAATTTGACCAAAAGAGAATGTATTTAGTAACAAATGAACCTATTTGATCAAAAATCCAAATATTTGATAACATTTGAGATTATATATAAATACGCGGGTTTATAGTCAAATGTTCGAGTTTATTGTTAAACGTGTCAAAGCGTCATATGGTGAAAATGCGCGTATTTATCTCTAAATAAATCAGTTTTAGGTTCCAAAATAGTGTTTTTTAGTAAAATTCTTTCTATTCTTGTATAGGGCTTGGAAAAAACTGTTTTATAAATTGTATTTGAAAAAGTTAATCTAGTGCGCATTATAAAGTGTTGTGATATTATATAATATTTGCATTATATTTATGCGGTTTATAAATTATCGTATAAAGTCATTGTTGCAATTTTCTAAATGCAACCTAAATATTTAGATATATAACGAATGGTATTGTACAAATACAGTTTGAGTTCCTAAAATTTCTTTGTTAACTTTCCATTTTTTGTAAAACCAAAGTTAGGAATTTATGTGCATTTTTTCAGTGACTGTATTAGCAAAACATAGGTACTGTTCTCGACTGAACTATTCATAGTTCAAGAACGAGTAGTATTTATTAAATTGTTATAGGTTTAGAAAGGGGTGTTCATTTTTGAGGAGGGTCATTACTAAACCGTGTGAGCAATCTGAGGTATTGAGTTATCTACTCCAGTAGCGATGCTTCACAAAAAATAAAGGATCATTGAGCTATTTGTGCAATCCCGCGCATCATCACAGACCCACTTTGATGTGGCCCAACTAATCTGGCATAAAAAATGGCCAAAATTATCAACAACAAAAAAGTATCAGAAAATATGTTCTCCTTTCAGCATTAGACTTGTCATCTGTATACTCTCCAAAGGCAGAAAGTACCAAATGGGACAGTGCTATGATATGCATAGATAATCAATTAACTTAAGTTAGTAATACAACAATTGTTTACTGAAACTTTAGCTTACATTTTTATATAGATAACGACTTATATAATCTCATTGCCTTGGTCGGCTGCCCTGATCAGCAGCGGCCAATCAGAAGAACCCCCCCCCCTACCTGATCATATTCGGCATCGTAGGACAGGAGCTGATTCTCAGTGGCGAAGGAGTCGCGCATGGCGTCCTGCGAGGTGACCAGATGGCCGGAGCCAATCACCCCGAGCCGCACGGCAGGGATGCCCTCCCGGTAGAGGTAGCGCAGATCCTCGGGCACCTCCGGGTGCTTGATGTCGAAACTGACTCCCTCCGCGATCTGGGGGGGCGGGGGGCAAACATACATACAATACAAACATAGCAGCAATAGTGAGAGAGATAGAGATTCTGATTGGATGCATTATTATAGTGAGCAGACCAGAACAGACAACAGCTGTTTAAAACGATCGAAATGCTGCCACAGATTCACTTTTAATTTGACCAATTATAATTAAAATATATAAAAGTCGCGTATCATTATCTAGTAAAAACTTTAAATGATATCGACATTCCCCTTGAAACGGATAAAATGTTTACTAATTATTTTACTTTATAATATGAAGTATAAGTTCATTATTTTTAAAACCTAAAGAATACATTATTTTAAATAAGCCTATGTTATAGATTTCAATAGTGTTTTAAACAAATCAGATCATAGTGATATACTATTTTTTATTTTAATATAACTACATAGTTAACCGTTTTCCAAATGAAATCCAGATTACACTCATTTATAATATTTGGTAATGATAATTAGTAATAATAGTAGTTTTAATTAAGAAACTCAAAAGGTGATTTGGTTTCTGTTTATACCTGAACAGTATAAGCGGTAAGCTCATAAGCGGTATAGTAGTGTTTGAACAAAAGTTATAGGTACAAAATGTTACAAACATATAAAGGACGATTACAGCAGCATACCATATACTTAAGTAAATTTTCGTATCCTGTATATTATGATATAAATCTTAATGTTGAGTTCAGGTTGGGTTGTTTGCAAAATATTAGAATTTTTTGTACGTATATTTTTGTTTTCTTGGATGCCATATATCGTGCATAGCATAATATTTGAATGCTGTTTTTGACTGAAATCAAAAAATTTTTTTGAGGTTACGTCGATTTCTTTTTGTAACTAATAATAAATAATTTTCAGTATTCTTTTTTCAACATTCTCTAATTGATTCGCTAACTTTTGATCAATTGCGACTATTACAGAAATTATACAGAGCTTAATTAGGAGAAAATAGGTAAATTGGAATTTTGTTTTAGATTTTGTTGAAGTTTAAAGCTCTGCTCAGCGCTCTGATGAAATGAATTTGACAAATGTATCTTGGCCTAATCAAATGAATGATGTCATGTTTTTCATTATATTTATTTAAAGGTCAACATAAGTGTAACTGTTTAAACACGACTGTATATTTTTTAATACATTTTACGGTCAGTAAACATTGTGATTAACAATTTACAGAAAAATTGTCATAGTCAGCAATTTAACAAAACCAGAAGGATATTGGAATCAATGAGGAAACTTAGAAATAATGACCTTAAACTTGAGCTTATCCGTATCGGCTGCAGGTCGTGAGAAGTCAGTGTCCTGACTCTGCAACTGTTTCTGGGCGTCCGCGATGTAGCTTTCCCACTGACAACTGTCGGGAGAAGACTCATACCGGGAGAGAACACTGTCCACGCATCTGAGGAGGGGTAAGGGGAACGATATGCCACCCACTGGAATACCTAACAATTGAGGCACGAATTACCATATAGTGATTGTACCCAAACCGTTTCAGAATGACGCAATTTGAGTGAATAGCTTGGGCAGTGAGTATGTATATATATATGAAATGCGTTTATTGTTGCTTTCCACGAGCTGTGCGCGCGTACCTAATTTCTACACAGCTTATCCTCAATGAATTGATAATTGTCTAGAGATTGAGTACAATTTTTATTAATAACGGGTAGACATTCATAACAAGACAGGGCATGACATTTTTACACATATTTCAAGTCATCAAGTTGGTTTTGGAAATAAACTATAAACACCCTGTTTACCAAAGTAAAAATATGTTTTCACGAATAGGTTAATAATAACTTAATCTTCCAATGCACAGTAATTATTACTAGAAACACATTTAATTAATACTCTGATTCCGAATTAAATTGAAAAACAATGAATTCATAAATGAAATTAATATAAAAATAAATTAAGCAATAACACATATAAATAATAACACACTCCTCTACATGTCACTGAAATCAAATAACCATTGATATTGAAATGTACTAAGTTGAAATAGATAATAGATAGGTAATCTGTCTGCATTCATCATGCACCCGGCCCAGTCGTGTAGCTCTCACCTCTGCAACTCCAGGTCATTGGGCGCGTACTTCTTCAGCGCAAACTGGATGGGGGTGTCGGGCGGGGCCATCTCATCCGGCTCGATGATGTTCTCGCAGTAGACGTACATGTGGCCGGGCTTCGTGCTGCCCTCGACCATCACCGGCGAGGTGACCACAATGTCGCCCAGCCGGGAGTGCTTGTCGAACTCGTAGACGTGGGGCACACTGCCGCCCACTCCCACCACGAACACGTGCTTCAGCTCCTGGAATGCACCTGATGCGCCGCGGGGAGTGGAGAGGTTGGGGGTCGATATAGTTTACCACTTTGTCTGATAATTACTGAAGTCAAGGCATTGTGAAAAGTGATATGTACATAAAAAAAACCTTTTTTTGCCCACTTTTAGGGGAATTTAAAAATATGAACCACTCTGTTATACATGCAATATAGGCTAGTCCCTTGCCTTCACCACTTACATCTACCACCATATCGTTCTCGGAAATATTTATTTCAAAAGAAGCATTACTGAAAAGGATATTATATGCATAGGACGCTGTTTTCGACCATTTCTTACAGCCGTGGGTTTCGAAAGAAAAGGAATTTTAATTTCAACCGATTTTAATGAAATTTGGTTTGAGAGCGTCGCACTATTAGACGAAACGAATTCCAGAATTTCAAGGTCACACGTGACCTACTTAAAATTTGTACTCTTATTTTTTTTTGAAATTCGCATACTATTGGTAAAGAAGTAAAATCAATGAAATGCAGTGTTCTTACGGTTCGAGAAAGAGACAGACAACGAACTTTATGGTAGTTAGTATACATTTAACAGTCAGCATTAATCAAATAAAATAGACTAAAATGCGTAGGACATGAAATTTGCATATTTACTTTTGTAATATTTGAAGAAATAAAATATTACCAATTATACAATACAAACTAATTTTGATATTTCCGATTATATTTAGACAGAAAACAAGGCATATTCTTCAGATTACAACTTCATCCAATGGATCTGCATATTATTATGGTTAACATGTTTTGATATTCAATTCTGAGCGGATATAAAAGGCCATAACTACTGTAAGGTTCCTTGCTTCACAGATGAGTGCGATTTATATGAATGTTTTAAAGACAACAAAGAAATCAAACTGACATTTTCAAGCTGGATGAACGTAATGTTGACGACGTTGAGAAGTGAAAATGTATTACTTCTGTTTAATCAAGCTTGGACAAATAAATCTATTAAATTGTTACATTGAAATATAGGTATTTACAACAGTGTATTTATTATTTATTAACATATTTTTTTCATAGTAATATATTTTATAAATTAAAAGGTGAACAACTGATTTTTAGAATATAATAAAATAGAAGATATTTCTTTCAAATTTATTGATTAATTAATTATTGTTTTCAAAAATAGATCTTTTGAACAATAATTAAAGATTTTATTGGGTTAATTGAAGACATATCAAATTTAAGTCAATCGAAAGAAATTGACTAAATTCAGAATTAAAAAATAAGTAATAACATAGCGGTAATCATTTATATTCCTTTTAGTGTTGATCTTTAAAAATCGATAAATTCACCGCTTTTTCAAATTATTCGATGGACATGTTTAATACAAAGCGTCTCAAGCGTTAATTTAGATTTTATGCCGACCATATTTTCATAATTATTTTTTATTAATTAGCAGCTTCGTGAAATTATATTTTAAGATTTTGATTGAATAATGTTCCATCCAATATTTTTCAGGATATATATTAGAATGCTAAATACACACTCAATATTTATGACTCCATTTAACTTGGCTATATTTATCGTGAAAAGTATCCCGTTTGAACGCCTAACTTTATATATTTCATTTTTTTGAAAAGGCCTACTTTATAGTACACCATATAAATAAAATTAATCAAATTAGAAAGGATAACATTAATTTATTGTTGCCAATTGCCGAATACTCAAACGATTAACGCCTTTTACTCTTATCTGGGAAGGGAAAGAAAGCATTTAGGGTCACGTAGAGTTATCGATTGGCAAGAATAGTTTAGGTGACCTTTGATCTGATTCATAAAAGGCAATGTGATGCATCTCTTCTACATACTGTTGTATTTTTTAATATTAATTACACCAGGATAACGCAGACAATAGTCGAGTTTTGAAGTCCGCGATTGGTTGATCGCTCGAACTAATGATTTGAAAACCCTTTTTCGATCGATTTATTCCTCCTTACCGAGAAGACGAGTTGTGGTCCCGCCGGCGGATATCTTCGCCTGCATATCGTGGCCTATCATGGGCAACTTGGTCGAGATGACCTTGTGCTTCCCGATGTTGCCAATTGTGTACACATGGGACTCGCCTGGGAGGAGTAAGGATTTGAAGAAAAAAAATACAAAAATTCTTAAATGTAGCAAAAAATGATTGAAAGTAGTAGAAGTGTGCAGACAGCGTTGACAAGAAAATTATCTGGACCACATTTAAAGTGTGACTAACAATTATAGTTATACATTTGAATAAACTAATAAATAGATTTTATGCGATTTCCAAAAAAACTATTTTTAGTATTATTTATATGTGTTGAATTTATTACAATCCTAATTACTTGGCCTAACTTTAAAATTGTAAATTGATTAATCAAAATTTGCGATATTGATTTTTTAAACCAAATTTAAATGTTCGCTCAACAAAAAATATTTAACTTAATCATAATTATGAACATTAATTACTATTATATTGACACACTCTTCATTTATCTTTTTATTCCCACTTCAATATTGCAATACGCTTACGATCATATTTTCCACACTCTCTCTATCTCTCTCTCCCCACACCCTCTCCTCCAAAAAAGCCAATCTGTCAAAACATTCTGTGCAATGTCACAATTAAACCACAAGATGAGACTTGTATGTTGAACTAAACCACCTTTTTGCTTTCATATAGAAACTTCTGCACTGTATTCTATTTAACTTCCGGGGGATACTTTGGTTTATGCTACTATATGAGTAAAGTTTTGTGAATTACAGATTACAAAATTCAGGAATAATAGAATTGACAATTTTAACTACCTATAGATGGCATCTTTTCTCTTTGACTCGTTCTCTTATTCTTCGCCAGCCTGAGCGCACACTGCGGATTTGTTTATAGCGCCATGTGGTGCGTTTTTTCTTACCACCGCTGGAATCCTCATAAAATCCACAACATTTGTATAAACCTAAACATGTATATGCACACCACATGCATTCATAATATGTGACCGGTATAAATCAGGTCTTCCGAAAAAGAAATGAATAGGGAGGGTATCTGAGATACCATAACCTCAGGTTTTCAATAATCCTAGCTTCCCCATCCCTTTTGATACGCTAACGATAGTTTAAATGGACAGACAAAAATATATATACTACTTAGGTATAACTACATTTGTGAGAGTTCAAAATAAAATTGACAAAAAGTAAGGTAATTTTGTAGGTTTCTGTGTAATTGCTTCAAATTCGTACCAGTATTTATACAAATTAAAATAGCCAACAAGTGTTAATGATATTAATTGAATACGAAAACTTTACATAAAAAAGCTATCGGAGATTTTACGAAACTTGATATTTATCCTCCACACTAGTCCTTGCCAGAACAGAGATGATCTCTATCAATGAGGCAACGGAGCCAGGTCACATACCTTCCGTCCTCAGACGAACAAAGGTCGTCTTGTTCTCCATCATGGCGTCGACCGCTATCTTCTCGCAGAGGAGGTTCGTGATGACGGCAATGGTTGGCTTCTGAGAGCTGGACACTTCCTGGAAGTGGTTGGCGCCCTTCACGATCTTGACCTCTGAATTGTGTGGCGGAGAGAGACAAAGAAGAAACCAGTACTAGAATGAAGGGCAGCAATCATTTAATGACAATATTAATTGGTGAATGTTTTAATTAGACATGATTAAGTACATGATGTACTAATTATTTTAGTGAAAATATTTGTAGCAGACATGATGTCAGGTTATATTTTATTCAGTCATACAAAGTTATACAGTCATACACAGCTGATGTAGGCGAATCAATAGCATTCGAATTGTGTAAATTTTGAAGTTTTCTGAAGCCTTCTTCTCTTCATGTAATATATTCCGTATTAACGTCGCCAATTTCTAGAAAAGCGTGCTTAGATTGTGAGTTTGCTATTTGATTTAAAATTTGTTAACACAGTTACAGTTGACAATGTTTACAGAATATTTAGTGAACTTTTAGATACGTTTAGTAAATATTGTCCAATTAAGTTCATTGGTGTATCGTTATCTATTGGATTATATTTACATATTAACCTATTATGTATAAACAATGTGTGAACTATTATGATAACCAATTGTACTAACGCTGAGTCTTCTGTCACTTATTTCTCCTTCACTCACAATTTCAATTGTTCAAAATATTAGATTTAAACCATTCCTGAGAAAAGTAATAAAATTCAGCTATTATTTCTTATTTAAAAGATCCAAAATCAACAAGACTAAGTTGACAATAATACTGTAAAAATAAGACACGAAACAACTTACCCTCATTTTTCATTAAAAGTTTTCGTCGATAGCCTTTCTGACCACGGAATTTGCCTTCCATCAGGATTTCCTCAATGATATCGCGGGCTTTGAGTTCATCGATTTGAAGGTGCACCATAGCTGGCTCCACTTCAAGAATTCTGACATATGGGACAAGACAGCGGTTGCAATGAAGTTACAATAACATAGAAACTATGGATATGAAGATGGGTTTGCGTCCGTCATTGATACGAGATATAATGGGGACAAGTTTTCAACATCACCAGAGTGGAAATGTTTTCAGTATTTTGGTTTGGTTAGAAATACGGATCATAACACGAACCTTTATACCCGTTTTTCATTATCTGCAGAATCATTACAACTCTCAATTTATTCTGTCTCCTTATCAAAAGATATAAGGTATTATAGTATTGAGAATAGGCGCGCTATAGATCACCTAACTTTGTTTAATGATCTATTGTATTTAGTTAATTAAAAGCAATTACATATAATTTCAGAATATACTTTTTATAAATTGC
Source organism: Coelogynopora nodosa (assembly GCA_034780555.1). Lineage (NCBI taxonomy): Eukaryota > Metazoa > Platyhelminthes > Proseriata > Coelogynoporidae > Coelogynopora > Coelogynopora nodosa. The sequence continues at coordinate 9,947 of JAUZND010087751.1, forward strand.
CCGTTTTAAATATGGGTGCAAAAATTATTTCTTCCATTACAATGCATTATCAACTGAACTTAAACAAAAAAATAATAATGAATATAATTTTATAAAATGTAGAAAGTATGACAACAAGTTAGCCACCAATTTCTTCCACATTAACAAATTTTGAAAAAGACGGATAACAATTTTCTAATTAAAAAAAAATTAAATATAACAAAACCGACTTAACACTTTTTACAATATAAACAGTGACTTCATAGCAGATTTTGCAGATACAAAATGTTCTTCTTCTTGGTTACACAAACATTACTAACTAAAAAATAAACGCGAACTTTTGTATTATAAATATGTAATGTAGAGGTGGCATATAAGTATATATGTCATAAAAGTTTGAAGGTATATAACATCACATAAGTATTGCAGCTGAAGGTACCAATAATATCAGTTTAGGTAAGTTATAAGGAGGAGTGCGAAGATAGAAAGCGGGGGTCGTTTATACAATGTAGCCGAAATTAGTCACTGACCAAAGGGCTACTCAACTGTTTACACTCGTTTATGTACAATACCATAGTGTATACAACATATTAAATTTAATAGTTTAAACTATGACGTAGCTAGAACTGATCGCATGGGACCATTCAACCACTTGCAACAATATTGTAGATAGGTATACTATAGATGGTGCATAAGTCTATCATGTTATGATTATGTATAGTAATAAGCATAGGTTTATTTAGCAATAATATGAACCAACAATTATAAGTTGAAATCATGGCGGTGGTTGAAATCTTTCAGGTAAATATAAATAAAAAATGAGTCAGAATGGTTTCTACTGTAATGCATCAATAATGAAGGCGGAATTTAATATATATATATTAAAAGATACATAATTTAAAATATTAAATATCACGTTACTTGTTTACAAAGTAAGAGACAGGAAAATGAGGTAGAGCTATGTATAGGAATGTCTGAAGTAAGTTACCTTTGTGGTTCTGAATTCTTGACAAAACTAAAATATAACACAGGCAGAGATGTGGGGAGACAGGGGTACAGTATATATGTACATAGTGTAGAATAGACCAGTTCACAAAAGGGACATGCGAATTCTGCGTTATGATTCACATTGAATCAGCGATCAAAGGTGGACGGTTGGTTTATTTCACCCATGGCTTCAAGGTATTACAGATCAAAACGTGATTTACTTCAGTATAAAATGTTCATTCAGTGATTTCAAAATCGGACACAAAATTGGCAGTTGTTTAAATACCCGTGTATTCCATTTATACGGTTACTTAAGCAGCGGGTGGCTTTAAATTTATACTAACTAAATATAAACATAATATGGCAGGTATGTTGTGTTCTCTATCATCAGAATTAATCATACATTTGGATTAAAATATTAAACGAATTAATAAAATATTTAATTATAATATATATTTTAATACATAATATGTTATAGTATATAGAACGATAAATATATAATATTGAATAATGAGCATTTAAGTATTTAATGAGCATTTAACCATTTAAGCATTTAATGAGCATTTAACCCCCAGTTATCGTAACATTTTTGGCAATAGCTTAGGTGCAATATATATATATATTTGTAATCGTATTTTTAGCTAGTTTATTCATTGTAAATTACCGAATGAGATCGTCCACAGAGAGTACATTGGGGTAGGCCTCTTCCAGACGAGTCTGCAGATTTTCTCGAACAACGACCTCCACCGGTCGTTTATCTTTCTCTGAAGAACAAAAATAATTAAAAATGAATATTTGGATAATCCAGTACAACGGTTCATCGAAACGTTATTACAGAAACTATAGTACGATACGTATTTCAATTATATATTGTAATTCAGGCGAATGTATATTTGAAACCATCGGGTGATTGGTGATTCTATACAAAAATATGAAATAGATGAGTAAGAAAATGTACCACTAATGATATCACAAAAATAAACAGAACATATTATGACCTACATATGGCCCCCTAATTTTGTCAAATCCAGAATGATATGAGGTTTACGATTTTAGAGGGCGGAATTGAAATCAGACTGAAGAGTTAATTATTTGGAGAACCAGAATAAACCCCCTACAGTTTATTACATATATAAAAATATCATGTGTATTTATGAAATTTTTATAGGTAACCACTATTGGTGTATAATATCTGCTTTCACATTTGATATACTACAAAACGTATAATGAAATGATTCTGCTTCTTTACTAAAATGAAGAGTATTTTAGATTCACAAAATCATTTAATGATTATTTATTTATTACCGAACCTTACAATTTAAATATTATATGTGATGCTTTCATGCACATTTTAATAAAAAATACTAAGTTTATATGTAACTACATGATATTATAGTCAAAAAATTAGTAAACACATTAGTAAAAATAATAAAAACTATAAAAATTAATCAGGAATCATATACACTCTAAAAAAATATGAATTTTGGATTCGACAATATGAATAGAATTTCGAAACATTTCCGGGACATCTTGGAAACACATTTCCGTTCAATAAAAAATAAATTGAGAATTTGAATATTTGTCCATTTTTTAAAAATAATTCCTATATAAAGGAATTTTTAAATTAATTTAAAAATGAAACATATTAAGTTTAGCATGATGTATGTATATCTGTATCATAATACAGAAAATGCAATCAATCGTCTATCACAAAATTTGATATTAAAACGTAAACATTTTTTAATGTTTAAGAATGTGAATGTTAGTCTGCGCGATCTCTAGTCCTCTTTAAAAAAATATGTGTCTGATTTAGAATTGATTAAAATATACATTAAAACCTTGTTAGGAAATTGGAAAATCTAAAGAGAAAAATATATTCGGAAACGTATGGACGTTTCAAATATAGCATATACATTAAAATAATTTCATTATTTAAGTTGTCTTGTAAAATGCCAGAAATAGATCAAGCAAAAGTTTTAATTTGAAAAATTCAATATACAAAAATAGAAAACCGTTCAATAAAACATAAATTGATAAATTATTGATTACTGTTATGCAGACACTGCAGGTATGATCACATTAGTTTTAAAATTTGCGATTATACAATATAAGTGTTTCCAATTATACCTTTTTAAAAAGGGCTACATTAAACTGTCTTAAAGTTTATAAGTGAATACTTATTGTAAAAATAAAGTCATTATAATTGTACAAATTCAAGTGCAGATGAGGAATCATTCAATAAGATCAAATATAATTTAAAAATGTTTATTATATAGCTATATCTAACAAAATATGTGACGTTGATTGAGGCGCTTATATTATAGTTATATAGCATTTGTATAACTAACTACCATAGCTGTGAATCTAAGTCTACTTCTAAATTGAGTTTAGAATATTATAAAAATTGTAAATATTATTAATTAGTATTTATACTAATTTTCATTTAAAATATTGAATTATATCAATGTTACAAAATTGAAGCTTAATATAGTTCCGAAAATTTAAATAGACCGGTTTATAATCGTATTTCACAAGGATAAAAATAATGCAAAACATTATTCGTACAATTTCTAGTATAATATCTTCTACTAATGTTTTTCATTCGCTCCCTTTTGATTTTGAACTTTGAACAAAATATTTATTTAAAAAAAATCAATATTCGATTGCGCAAAACAAAACTGATAGCGCTTCGGGAAGTAAAAGATCTGCAGAAATGTATAAGGTTAGCATTAGATGAACATAAAATGAAGAATGTAACCCGTATAGGAAAACAGTCAAAGTTATAAGCAGTAAGGCATTGTTCAATAAAAGGCGATTGCATCATGGACGCCGGGCAATACACTAATGCAAACAAGCATGTGTAACCGCAGGACTACAATTTGAATATAGTATACACCTTTGCCGATAAATCAATGAGAATCGTAAGCAACTATAGTAATAGGAAATACACCTTGGGAAATCCAATGAGTATAAGTACCCGAACAAACATAAAACTAGGTAGTATAACTTTTTATCTAAAAATTAGGATGAGGTGGTCGATACCCTATATATAATCACAATGCATGAAAAACATAATTAAGTGTATTACAATTTTGACTGGATGTTTCCATTAGTGTTTATCAATTTTAAAAGATGTGTAATTGTGTTGGAAATAAATTTGTATATTCCTTTTTTGTAATTACTAGATAATTTATTACAAAATTTAAAGTTTGCTCACAATGTTTGATTTCAAGTAGTTCACATTAACATAACATTTAATTTATTAATTAGAGATAAATTAATCAATTTATTTATTATACAAATTCTTTTAGGTGTAAAGTGTGGTCTATAAACGAACTATAATAACTTATTTCTTAAAGTTTGAGGGATATATATAAAGTTATTTTTTTGCACTCAAAAGCATGCAATCAACCTCGTCCGACGAAGTTAATGGTATAATATCAAACAATAAGGAGATAAAATCGAACTATACAAAACATAACTGAAGGATTGAATATATTTGGTATTGACAGAAAGCATGAACAGAACAAAAAATAAAGTGGTGTTAAAATAATATAAAATACTTAAAAGTAACTGCGAATGGTTTTATAGATTAATACATGCGATCCACAACTATCTTCCTGGTCGTAAATAAGTCTGGGTCACAGCTATAACCTTGGTTACTATATTGATCAATACATGCGGCCAAACATATCTTTCCGGACGTTAATGTGGGCCACACCTCTAATCTTGGTTACTATATGGATCAATGCATGTAGGCCACATATATTATACATCCCTAGTGGTTAAACCGCAGCACATGTATTGACAGGGAACTATTGTAGAGAAACCATGACAACCACTTACTATTTGATCGGAGTCCTGCAATTATCAACATAATATAAAAACAAAGAAATGATCAGAAAACAGAAAAATTGAGGTAATTTATTTTTGTTATAGAAATAGTAAATGAAACGTCTAAGACAAAATAATGTATAATCAAAAATTCAGATATGAATGCATAATTTGTACAAGTATATTCAATTTTTAAAAATATAAACTCTAAACCTACTCTCCTCTCTATAATGATTTAAACAAATCTGTTTCTACAATAACCAAATCTCTTCTATAGTATGTTAAGCGACCGCATATATACAGTTATATTTCATTTACCAATAAGCGCTTTTATTTGTAAGTATTATATTATTTATACAAACTTGTTCGTATTGTATATGCAAGTGTTGATTTATAATAACTATAATTAAATTAAAAAAACAAGAAAAAAGGCCAACTGCAGTAACAGTTTCAGGGCCTCGGCTCGCGACTGATATATTTTTATTATAATTCTAATGAAATTTATTGAATAATTCAGATTAACAATTTAGCAAATTGTATTACTATAACAAAAAATTAAGCTGAGAATTACAATATTTGGTTTACACTAGACTGCTTTTCTTTATTTTTATATACGAGTATATTGCTGATCTACGTATACGCTCGAATGTATAGGGTACGATTGTCAATTATAATTAATACCAGGGGCGTGTACAG
>JAUZND010087762.1:0-65404 GCA_034780555.1 Coelogynopora nodosa
TAGCCCAGATTCATCTACGTTATAAATGTTATGAGGTAAAAATGTGTTTTCCCTCAATGTTACGCTCAAATTTGCATAAAAGGTGCCGACATCTTTTCTATTAAACCCGATTACGCGATTTAAACTTGTAGCTTCAGGTTTACGTAAACTGATGGTTGGATTGCGCTTCACAAAATCGTAATACCAGTTGTCTCCAGCTAGTTTAAGGTTTTTGTCAAATGGGTGCTCTAATTCTAATTTTTCGGCTAAATCAAAAGCTAGTTTCCGGAAAGATTTCTTGGATAAGCCGTGAAACATCTTGGATAATAACAAAGCATGATTTAATAAATCCTCTTCCTGTTCAGGTGTAAACACCGTTCTTTTACCAGGATTTGGTTTCCCAGTTTTTCTAAGAGACAATCGATCACGTAAAGTCCTCCTTGGTATATTAAATTGTATAGAACCCTGTCGCACACTTAACTCGCCGTTATTGACCCTTCGCATAGCCTCACTTAACTGTTCTTCGGTCCATTTGCATCTTTCTGTCTTTCTTTTATAATGTCGGGGCATTCTGAAAAATAAATTCGAATATAATAAAATGATTTAGGTACATAATTAATACTTTATTAAAATCATAGAAGTTTAATTATAATTTAAAAAGTGGATACCTATGGCATATATAAATAAAACAATTATGTATATAGGTAGGTATTAATACTTGAAATTATCATTTGGCATGCTATGTATGTTATTTTATGTCCTTTAGAACTACTTACACTGACATATGACATAAATATAGGTGTTTGGGGTAATAACGCCCACTTGGGCGTTATTACCCCTACCATGTCTTGTTTTTCTATTTTATAATATTTATTGATTCTGTATGAGTGGGAACACTTGATTCATACAATAATCATGTACAACATAATTATGTAAAAAATAAGTCATCGTACATATATTTTGACACATAAAAACGTGAAATATTGATAAATAAAGCAACTTACTTTGATAGATCAAAACACGTGAAATTTAAAAAAATGTAATTCCCGCGCAATTTGTGAAAACAATCAAAATTAATTAGGTTACTAAAACAAATGAAATTATAATACATAATTAAATGTGATAATTTATACGTCTTTTCTTATTGATTAGGAGAAAAGTGGGTGGGCGTTATTACCCCGTATGGCGTTATTACCCCGCCTTCCCCTACGTGTGTTATAACAGTTCTTTAGTTGAACAACTTTTACGATAATTTTTCGACATTTAATTCAGCCTATTTTTTTCTGTGATTATTTTTGACATAATATCCTGAGTAAACGTTTTTAAGTTACGTTTTTTGTGTTATGTTTTTGGCATTATTTAGAATTGTTTTACATATTACTAAGCAAATCCACTTTTTTGTTTTTAGCTACAATAAACCAACGGTTCAAAATAAAAACAATTTGCAATATTAAATGTGAAAAACTTTTAAATTTATTATATCTGGTTTACCTGCTTTCGCGATTTTAAGACTTAAATTATTTTTGGTAAATTGTTTTAAATTATTATAAATTGGCCAAATACGTTATAAATAAAAGTATTCGGGAAGGAAACTGCCATAATGGTCAGGTTATTAATTTAATTAATATTTAGGTCAATAATTAAATATTTTGTCCTTGTCAGATATTTCGAATGGATGGAGGTGAATACGTCAACATTTCTGGTCAGATGAACCAATTGCATGCCGTGACATCGGAGCAGTGGGATATGATGGAAGCCATGATTCGCAAAGTGAAGGGCTCGTAATAACTCTACTTCTACTTATAGTTTATCATATACGTGTTTTACAAATATTTATTTATGTGCGTGTATTTTTATGAATTTCAAATTTAATAAATGATATTTTAAGTCAAATTTTAAATATTATATTTTTGACATTATTGTGAACATTATACAAATAAACATATACTATAACAACTATAATTGTTGCGTTATTATATTATATTTATTAAAAAAATTGTTTTTATTTCTGTAAGTTGTGTCTGATGTCAACCAATTTGGTTAATGTACAATTACCCACTTTTACTATGGGTTGTAATATTTTAGCTGATGCGATTAATTTGATCTGTTCTGTCTCATTTTTTATTATTTAAGATTTGAAATATTAAAGTAATTTACCGGAGTTTAAATCAAAATTACCGAATTTTTTTAATGCTTTTTAGTCAAGTTTTTTCGAACAGCAAATATATGTTATAAAATATTGTGGGGAGGCAGAGTATTGAGCTCATTATTGAATTTCCACATTACATCATATAAACTACATGTGTGTGCATGTGTTTATTATGCCACATCACCACCACGTAAATCTATATTGTTATGATCAGATCAATAGTTTTATATTATTTAAAACATAATATTTAATAAAATTTCCATTAAAATTTGAGATTTTGGATAAGTATATATGTGTTGCAAGAAATCTTTCATACCTCTGATGATTTTGTTTTATCTTAAAATTAGAAGGGGGTAGATAGATTCCCGGAAAATCTCAAAGTGCGTATAAAGTAGTGAATTTAATCATTTATAAATAAGCATGATTTAGAGATTATAAAAATACATAGAAGTATTAAAGTTATTATTTAATCATACGTTAACTTTTCAAAACTGACAGAAATTGTGTTACGCATCAGACGAAAGACGATACTATAATTGGGATTCAGTAAACGTCAAAATCAACAGCTGGATGGCCGAGTTAAACAATAGAGCTGATGCTGATGTGAAAACAACATCTCAACTGTTTCGTTTCTTATTGATAAACGTAAATAATTTTGCATCGCTAAATGTGTCTAGTTCTTTAAGATGCGTCAATTTTTAATTTGTGCTGTGTTAGTTTCACATTAAATGTCTACTACTATTACTTCTTACTTATTACCAATTAAACAAAAAATCGTTATGAATGTGACGATTTACAAAGCTTAATTTCGAAATTTTTATTCAAAAGGTAATATATTATTATAGATATTTTATATATTTGTGGTCGGTGACACATCACATCGCACGCTTATTTGGCTTTTAAAAATTTCAGTGTAATTTGTATACCTACTTACTTAAAATTTTTATTATCAATTTTTCTTATCAATATATTACCATATGGTAAAGTATAATTAGAGAATGATCAAAATCGTTGCGATAATGTATAATTATTAAATATTTTATATCAATATATACTTTATGAATTTCATTAATAGCCGTTGATCAAAAATATAGAATTCCTAATTAATTGACATTTTTAAACAATTCTGACGTTTTTAGAATATTATCGTAAATACAATATTTAATATGTAAAATTATAGACATGTTATATGTATTGAAATCATAGAGAGATGTAATTAATCATCATAATTTAGTCTTTTCACAAATATATACTATATATGATCCCAATTATCCGTTTTTTATTAATGATGGTGCCAAAAATAAACAATGCGCTTGACCAAAAAATGAATCCATTAACAATAAAAAATAGAAAAAATATTTGTGGCCACAACTGCATCTCTTGTAGATCTGGATTAACCCTTCAAGTAAGAAAACCCAGGAGTGCAGCGCTATAAAATTGTTCAATAATTACACCGTTTTGTCTTGTGCTATGTTAAAATATTTTTAATTATATTTTTAGTTAGATAATCGTTCAATCAAGAACTCAATTTATTTGCCCCCCTAAGCAGGGTTAACAGACAAAACGCAGAAACTTTACCGCTAGGACACTTGAAAGTGTAGGCCTGCCTAATTATATATTTTTAAAAACCTAGTAAAATATTTGTTTCAATTTAGAGTTAACTAGGTCCCAACCATCTTTTTAATTACACCCTGACATATGTAACTGTTTTAAAGAACGTATATAATTCGTAAAGTTAAACTAATCCTGCCATTCTTAAATTCTGGTTCATACTTATTTATCATTTATTAATCAGTTTTCATTTATTTAAAGTCACTAATTGAGCAGTACTTTAATAAATTTATGTTTAATTATAACAGAAATATATTCTGGTGGTAAAAGTAAGCGTTAAATGTATATTATTAACATTTTAAGCAATAATATTGCTAAGTCTTGTAAGATTGTTTTTTTCACTTTTTATTGAAACAACGTATGATGATTTTTTTACCTTGTAACAATTAAACCTTTCTTTCGATTGTTGTACTTTTTAAAAAGGAATGTTAAGTACATTCAGGGCATTAAGAAATATAATTTATTAACTTTTTGAGTTACTTATGAAGTCACAAATTTTAAAAGATTAATACATAAAAATTAAACATAATTACGGTAAATTGTTTCTATAAAATAGATTTCAATATTGCAATGAATAAACATGTATATAGTTTTCTTTAATACCAAAACAATTAACATTATTTTTTAAGTAATTGTTTAAATTTATCAATGTATGGCAATCGGGTAAATAAAGACGCTACCGCCCTTTTTCATTAATATACTTTTCCTGCTTTCGTTTAATTTTTCTGGCAAGTATACTGTTTGAATTTTGGAATTTTGTAGTGCGCTAATAATTTCTCTTTTGTAATTAGTATTTGTTATAATATTGTATTTTATAATGTTGGACACACAATAATCTGATCAACCTAATTTATTTTATGTCATTTTTATTTCTCCGATTTCCGAATCTTGATAAATATATATTTTTAATTTATCGAGAATTATTCTCGTCTTACAAAATTACATCTATATACTTATGTTTATTACATACCATATATAATAAGTTTAAAACTTTATACATAAAATTAAATTTTCTTTAGGCTGCATACATAATAAGAATATTATAATATTATTAGTAATATATTAAAATTGTTATTGACCTTTTATTTTGAATAACATATTAATAATGAAAATATTTTTTACATATTTATTTTACTTCTAAACATGTTGTGTCATGTTTTATGGAATCACCCCTTTTGCTGGTACTAAATTTATTCTAAAAAAATATTTTTCTTCCAAAAAAACATAAACTTATAAATATAGTACTCTTCACATTTAAAAAATATTATTAATAGTGAATTGATTAGAGAAAATATTATATATTTAAACATTTTATATTATTCGGTATTTATATAAACATAATTTTATATATTTATATTATTGTTTACAACTTGGTAGTTTTAAAAAAATTTGCTTGAAAAATTATATTCATATCCTATATTTATGTCTTAATGCTTCTACGTTTATAACATTTATTCCAGATTCAAAACCATATTTAAATGGAGAACTACACCACACACAGAGGCGTAGTATGTCAAAAGGACTGCTTTTAAAAGTTATTAACCCATTTTTATCAGAATAATAAAATATTATTTCATTCAAAAATTCAGACATAACATGTTAAAATTATAATTATTTATAATGCATGTGTATTCAGCAACAGATTCAAATGGAGAACTACAACACAAAAATAGCCAATAAATACTGAATGTAATAAAAAATTACACATATAAAACAAATAGATTACTTAAACTATAATAAACCAACATACAATTAAATGAATTTTAAACATATAGAGTGAACTGAAAAATACAGTACAACATAACAGTGCAGTATAATATAGCAGTCACTAACCAATACTATTTTGATAGTAAATTAAAGACCTAAATATTCACAAGAAGAATCTTATTAATAGAAATGACTCCCTGCAGCCACAGAACACAGCTAGTGATATAAGTCATTTATTCAAAACAAAAAAGGAATGGTTTTTAACAGATTGACATACTCTAAAATATACTAATAAAGTTCAGAGAGAAAATTCAGAAGAGTATGGTACAGTATATATATATTGCCTGATATATTGATGCAAACTGCAAAAAATATGATTTAAATATACATTGGAAGTACTTAGTTGATACACAGAAATATCATTGCTCTATCATGTAGATTAATAGATGTACAGGTACAAGTCCTGTCAGATTATTCAAAGCCAGTTTGCCAGAGTGATGCTGAATTTAGAATTCTGCTGAATAAAATAAGAAACAAACAATTTCAATATTGCATCATTATCATCTCTGTATTTGGTGTAGTTCTCCATTTGAATCTGGAGCTGGATACATTTGCATTGTAAATAATTATAATGTTAACATTTTACATCCTAACTTTTGAATGAAATAATATTTTTTCATTCCTTTAAAAATGGGTTAATAACTTTTAAAGGTTGTCATTTTGACATATAGTATGTCTCTGTAGGTGGTGTATTTCTCTATTTGAATCTAGTTCTGAATCTGGTTTTGAATCTGGAATAAATGTTTCATACATTATAAATCTCAATGAATAAATTAAAATTAATAAAGATTCTTAATAAATAATAATACACATTATTTTATGTATTATTGTAACAAGTATTAATAAAATATTTATAATTATTTATAAATACTAAACAGTTTAATAATAAATTTACAATATTATTTAATTATTATTTCATTGCATCATTAATTGAAAAAGTATTAAAATAATATTATTTTACATTAATAATAACACTTAAAAATTTATTATATAAAATTTTATTTGATATTGGCATTAGTCATAGAACATAATATTTTCATTATTCTTCTAAATTATGAAATAGTAAAAAAATAATTAAATATTTTTAATCTTTTTATTACATATAAACAAAAATACTACAAGATAATATACTTTACATTTTTTTAATTATTATTTAAAGCTAAAAATAATAATTTAATTGATTATTATGCATTTTTTAATTAATGTTATTAATACTTAATTAATGTAAAATAAATGCTTTGTATATAATAATACATAATATGAAAAGTTTAAAGTGAATTATTTATTGAAAAAATACAAGAATAAACTTTTTATAACCCCTTTTCATTAAATACTGTTTAAATAGGCTACCATACTATGAATATAATGACTATGTAAAGTATTTTCTATAATTAATTTTCAACATTGTTTATTTTCATTTTAATTTTTATATACATATTATAATATTATTAAATTCTACAAATTATCTTATTTATTTTACTTTATTATTAATTTGAAATCAAAATTAAAATATTTTTAAATCCCTAATTTATAAATGATAACATTCTATTTAATTCCTCAATATCACCACAAAACAAATAAAAACTATTTGAAAAACATAAATTATTATTAAAGTGACTGTCAAATATGAAATAATATTTTATACTAATATGAGGATAGTTTAAATAACAAAAACAATATCTATGACTAAACTCCAGAAAAATCAAACATAGGAATGTGTTATTATCAAACTACAAATATTTTTTTAAATGTTTGTAATAATAACATAGCTTGGACTCTGTGTAAAACTGGTCTGGTGTGATAAGATGACAAGTCAAACCTTTGGATTTAAAAGACAAAATAATATTTGGGGACAGGTGGGATCACAAAGAAGAATGTGTGTAACAAATAATATTTATAATAAATAATAATAAAAAACTTTTGGAAAATATATATGCTTTCATACTTGTTTAGCTTATATATATGATACTAAATTAGTATACAATATATTTTCAATTATATAAAGTACAAAAATTAAAAAAACGATGTGCCTTTGATTTTTTTTATTGTAATAATTATAATGAAAACCCACTTTATTTTATGTTTTAGAACTCATTTTCAGTTTATTATATTTCTGTTTCTCTCCTATCTATTAATATATTTTTTATAATTTTTTTAAAATATTATAACTTAAATAACTACAAATGTTATAAATTATCTTTTACTCATAATTTAATAAATACATGTACAATATATACTTCAATATGTTAAACCTTATAACATGTTGTATATATACATATCTTACACAAACTGAATAATATATATCAATATATTATGATCATTATTTTATATAAAAAAATGTTATATTTTTAAAGTATTTGTTTAAAAATGTAATCTTATTTTAATCTAATTTTAACTACGAATTAAATTAAATGTACTGAATTATTTATGTTACTGTTACATATCAAGGTGTACTTCATAAGGTTAAAACATTATAAATTCAAAATCACAAAAGAATTTTTCTTCCAAAAAAGCAACCTACATTTTTTGGTGATAAATACTGAGTGCTAAGGGATTATTTGACAATCAAAGCATCCTCTTTTACTATTCATTACTTTTGAATTTCATGACATTTGTTTTTTCTACAAGACATAAGAGCACAAAACAATAATGTGCAAAGGATTTTAATGAGAGCTACTTAAGTTAATAATTATGTACGTTTATTTAATAATAAAACTCTATGACATAATAATAAACTCTAGCAATAGTGAATACTTATTTTTTTAAAATTGGTAACAATATATATTTAAATAATTAAAATTACTATTATATATTACTAATATTAAGTTAAAATTCCAATTAATTAAATTTTAAAACAAATAATTACTTTTAATTATAAAGAAAAAATGAAACATACTACTTAAAGAAATTATTGTATTTGACTCCTAAACATTAATAACTAACAGTCTTCAAATTTAATTTTAAAAAACATGGCAAATATTTTTAATTACATTATATTTAATTAAAACTGTAATTTAAACTTAACACCAGTCAGTATCGGAGGGAATCTGTCATTTATATTTATGATCTAATTTGCATACATATTCATAGTACGCATCAATTGGATTAGTATATTTTTAATATATAAATATTATCTAAAATATAAAATTCTAGGCAGTATTAAGTAATCCACAGCTCAACCAGTTAAGATTACTATATCTAATATATATGTGTAGATAGTATAATTATATAACCATATGTAAATCATGAGAGAAGTTAAGGATGGGATAACTTTTTGTAGTTTCTGATAGAGTAGATAACATTATATTCTGCTATAATTACATAGAAGTTTATATGTGCAATTATCAACCATATGAATATAAGACTTCGCATGCTATACCCTTTACACATTATATCTATACACATCTTCAGTTAATATTTTTAAAGACAGTCTATAGCCGTCTAGTTTTATTTGGGATACATTTTAAAACTTTGAAAGGTTATAGTTGATTAAAATAAAATAGTACAAAATTTATTGTTTACTTAATTATGATATTATATACTATAGAATAATAATGTATTTGGCCAATCCTAAATCAAAAGTTTATTATATAATGCTTTATAATTTTATGAAATACTTCTTCATTGTAATTTAGCATTTATAAAAAATGAAATGTTTTATGAAACTATAATAAATAAATTCACTTATTAACTTATTGCATATATATATTCATGAATTCAAAAATCATTATGTAACTGAAAATAGTTTGTAGTATGTGTGAACATATTTATTGTTTTCGTATTTTGTACAATTAAATATTGCCATCATACAATTAGCAAATAATTAATTTTGTTGCTTCTTATATTTATAATATATGCTATGTTTAGGTTTAACATCATGGCAAGTTTGATGTTGCAAGAAGATAATATTTTGCACCTAGATGGTCAAAATAGTCAATTAACTGCAGAAGAGATGTATAAGTACATTATACAGGTAAGCATTTTTTACTTATTTAAATTATATTGATTGTTATTCCTTGTGATTGAATAACTAATAAATGTATTTTATAGTAGGCCTATATTCAGTTAGCTACTTCAGAAAGAACTCAAAATATTATTCAGAGAGAGTTGATATTTTTAATACAATTTTTAAAATATTATTCATTATATTTGATAAGTGATTTTTTCGTCAAATTTTACCTGAATTTATCCCGAATGCATTTTATAGTTTTATTGAATAACGTTTTACAAAGTTATTCGTACATGCCTTGGTATTTCACCCTTGTTGTCCGACTGTTAAAATAATAATTCTGACTTTTAATGTAAATGATTCATGTGATAATTATTAATTAATTTTTATTTTTAATGATTATATTACGACTACATTAGTTATAATAAATTAGGCATTGATTACCCTGTACAACAATCATATAAACTACTTTAATTAATTTAATATAAAATTAATTGATCTGAAATAAGAATTGTACAAAATATAATATGTACTGAAATTGTAATACAAAATGTACTGAAATATAAAATTATTATAAAACTCAATTATATTTCAGTTATGTGAGTAGAATATATTTTATTTGTTTCACCTTTGGACTTTGAATTACCTATATTGTTTATACACAGTTATTTTCATCAACCAGTTTCGAAATGTATTAATAGTAGTATTTTTGTTACAGTATAACATTGTTTACATTTGTATTGTATAATAATAAAAATAATAAATGTGGTTCTTTTCAAGATATCTGAATGGATTCGTGGTCCTGGAGAGAAACTTCTTATGTCCCAAAATATATTGCCACGCTCATATGAAGAGGCAGAAAACATTCGTCGAGCACATGAACAATTTGAATACAAGTGCATGGTAAGTTAAAGTGAATTCGAAAGTAAACTGGATTTATACTATATAAATTAGTTCGTCATACTGTTTAATTTTAAATTAAATTTGTTTTATCTAATTAAAAAAGTATCTATATCTAATTCCTAGTGTAAGCCGATTTTTGTGAGGGAGGTTGTCCAGTAGTTGAAATAGGTCAGTATTTATTTAAAAGGAAAGGGGGCTATCAGTATGAAAACATAAGTTTGTAAATTATCCATATTGACTTTCTAGTGTTATTGTAAAGCGAGGGGAACACTTTAGATATCCCTGTCACAAATTGTGTGGTTAATATTTCAGTATGTTAACACCATCTTACTTCCAGTAAATATACTTTTGAAAGTTTGAAACATTTAATCATGATAAATATTATTTGCATGAAATTTATTTAAAAATATATATATTCTTAATTTGAATATAAAAATATATATATATGTACATATTAATACTACATTATTTATTAAGTTATTCACTAATTATATACATGCTCGGAAAATGGGAATCTCCTATTGATAAACTATCGTCTTTACCCTTGAAAATAATTTAAATAGTAAATAATAGAAGTCAAAATTTAAATATCTAGGGGTTATTTTTCGTATATATTACGCAATGCTATTCTTTCCTACATAAATTGTTTAAAAATAGCAATGTTTTGTTGTGAAACAGTTACCTATTAAATAATCATTTTCTGTGTTATTTAAAATTATAGTTTATCAACACCACATATATGTATTTTATCGGTATAATTAATATTTTAGCTTTGTATTATATAAATCACGAGTTAACCAAGACAAAATATTATACTCTTCAAGTAATTGTCTTATCTCTTGTGTTGAAATCTGCTTCCGCCTTCAAAGTGCCTCCAGACACATACCCAGTCAAAGTAAAATTCCAGCATAGTCAAAATAACTATTAACAAAATGTTTTCTTAAATCAATATATTCTAATCACCAATGTTCTGTACAGTATGAATCCATTGGAACTAAAATGTACTCTATTGTGTTAAATACAGCATAGCTTGTAACAATGAATAAATATTAAAATGTTTTCCTTATTTATTGTAACATGTAGAGTTGGGTTTTCTATAATGTTTTTATATATTTAAATATTTCAGACTTCATTATTATCTAATTGTGTTTTTCGTAAACATTATCACGAACAAGTTTTATAAATACTACAATAGTATACTATATACATATATTGACTTCTACGATGTAATAATCAATTATAATTCTATCATTTACATGAAGGTATTTAATTATGTGTTTCAATGATTTATAAAAAACATGATATTTATTTTCCTGACTTATTTTGGCAAACTTTATATAATTTCTTGTTATAATTTATTTCATAGAAGGATTCTATTAATTTAGTAGTATATTAGTTTAAATCTAAAGCAACATTAATATTTACCTAAATAAATCTTTAGTATATACGCCTTTACCATTACGTCTCTTATGAATATTATTATTATATAAATACTTTGATTATAGTGATCATCTGACCTCGTAGAATGTTCAGGTTAACATATACTAAAACACAATAGCAGGCTATATTTTCTCATAGTTTGTGATTAGACTAACTCAACCTGATGTAGAATTGTGTGTATATAGACGGCAGAATCTGACACCATTTATTAGCCCTATAGTACTTGAAAAACATTATAAGTATGGCCTAGTCTACTCTCATAGTTATAAAAACACTCAGGTTCTTCGGACTGCCAGTAGTACACCTTTTCTGGTTCTAGCTTAATCAATGTAGCAATACTGTGGTATCTATGAAGAGACGACATCGCCTTTATTTAACGAAATCGGAACGGCGAATTACCTGAATAACAAAGTTAAAAAATATTACGTTTTACTTTCAATGTATAAAGTAAAATGGAACCATAATTAAACTAAATCCAATCACTTTAAGAAGAGATAATAACATTAAATAACTATTTGACAAGATAATAGATTATAAAATAGTGATTTGCTGTTCTTAATGCTTCAATTTAAAAAATACAAATATCAAATAATCTTTGTACTTTTTTATTTATATCAGACAACGATAATCAGTTTATCACATTTATTTTTAAATTGTAATATTGACAATAAGCCTTTTTTAATCGATTACATATTGTACCGTCATTATTTATTATTAAATGTTTAGTAATACCATTAATTTATTGCAGGTATGATCAGCTATCTGTTATATCTTTCATAAATATAAAATATTGTCAATTAATAATCAATAATTGTATACGATAACATGTGACTGATTTATGCAACATAATATTATACGTACTGATTCTTAGTATATAAATTGTTCCGAAGTAGTTATCTTTACAGAGTGTAATAAAAACTGTCATCACATTGAATAAATTATAATTCCAAAATAGTAATTAAATAATTAAAATAGGAAATATCGTAATGCTGCCTGTCTTTTTATTTCTCCAGCAAACGTTGGCTGTTTACGCCCAACTCAACGACATACGTTTGAAAACCGAAGAGAAAAACGAGGAACTCGATAAGCTGGATTCAGTAGTACAGGAGTTTCTTCAGAAGCTACAAATGAGACGTGCTGTGGTTATTTCATTCTACACTTTTTATCGGATACTTAGTGAGGTAATGAATATTTCAATAGTCTTTTAATCTTTCGAACGTTTCGAACCCCCTCCACGTATGAAGGGTTAAATTCGTATTCTAAATGGAATTGTTATGAAAATTAAATAGTGTGCTATAAAACAAAAATGTGAGCCTGAAATATAGTGAGAACCGATATTGATTTTAATGTGTATTACAATATATACAATAGTATAGAATAATATAACAATAAAATTATAATACTGCAATAAAAGTTATATTTATTCTATTATCCAATTAAGTTAAAAAACCTATCTAATAAAATGATTTACTAAATATTTTGCTAGAACTGTCCTGGATGTTCATTAACGATGCCTTAAATGTCGCGAAACAAAGAAAAAATCAACACCAATTGAATTGTCACCATTGGTAATGCATGTAATAAAAATCTAGATGAAAATTTCGACATCTCTAACACTATATTAAATCGAATTTAAGGTATGGTTTTAAGTGATATTATTGATAATTTTAAAAACAAAAATTATTAGTATTTGAATATTTCATAATTTATTCAATTTATGAAAATTTAGTACAGTGTTCATTATGATAAATGTCGACAATGATTGCTTGTTTACTGTTTATCAGTAAACACCTACATACATTAACGTTAGATAGACAGTTTTACTTTTCCTTCCTACATTATCACAACCGCTTCGCGGTGGTGCTGAATGCTAATGACTCGTGTATCAACTAATCAAATAATCGCTCTACAAGTAGACACACGCTAATTATCGTGAACGTTCCTCGGATTAGATATTTGAGTTCAACTATTAAAATTTGATGAGTTATTGTCTTGGCATAAATAATAGTGTAACATTAGCTCATTCCAGGCCAATTTTCTCAATGGGAACACAAATATTATTAGTTTGTAATTGTTACCAATTTCTTAATTTTATACCAATGATAAACTAATATATAATATTAAATATTGCTTATTGATATAATTGGTTTTATTTTAACTATATATCGAAGCACCGAAAAAGTATTGGCCACTATTGACAATGAGTAACTTTTAAAAAAATTAGAAAACATATTTTTGATAAATGACAGCTGAGCTTTCGAACCTAACTAAGGTATATAATCATATGAACTTTTCGATAGAATATTAGAAAGATTTAAAATAATCATTTGAAAGAACGTAAGAATATATTTCAAAACAAATATGATAAAGATATTTCTGCATACTTTAGATACCCATGAATTTTGTAATGTTTCCATTGATTTTACACCATTACATGTATCATAAATAAAAATTTTGAATCTGCTTTAAGTGATAAATATAAGAACATCGCTCTCAATCTCAACCCAGGTTTCTATCCTGTAGTATAGAATGTCATATAGTCATTTGCTCTATCTGCGCTATACTGCCACTCCCCTGTTTTCCCCGCTCAGATGGACACGAACATCGCGGAGGTAGAGAACCTCCGTCGGGAGGTGGACCCCAACGACCTGCGCTCAGTCGAGGAGGGCCTGAAGCGGCTGACCATCCTGGAAAAGGCCCCTGAGTCCCGGCTGTCCAGTCTGAGTCGGGAAGCTGACCGTATCCGCCCACTGGTCGCCAACAATCCTGAACTCCTCAGCGACATTGAGGAGGCGCTCGCCACCTATCACTCCCGTATCAACGAGTGTATCCAGGTGGGCGGCGGATTCAACCTGATCACATCTTTTCTTGAAAAATTAATTATCAAAACTTTATATAATGCTCTTTTCTACTTGTATAAAGTATTGTTATAGTTTAGTTATGTCATTTCTGCCAATTTATAATAACTACAAATATCAATATTATGCCGATGTTATAAAAATGCATAATAATTAACAATATTTTTATTATATTGTATATATATAATATTAATATAATTGATGTTATACCAATTAATTAATTGTCGTCATCAACTTTATAAGTGTACAAATAATACCCGTTGAGGACCACGAACCGTAATGGATTAAAATATATATTTAAATTAATAGACCTACATTATATAATACAATTTCGGAAGCAATTGTTTTAAGAGAACACATTTATACACTTCAAATGGTATCCACAGAATTATTTAAGAACTATTTTGAAACTAATTTTTACGTTATTTTGAACTTGTTACAATAGCCTTATTCAATAATCTTTTAAAGAAATATTCAAAAAATACTATTTATATTTTTTAAATGTAAATGTAAATTTTTGATTTTTTAATCATTTTAAAAGAGAAAACCAGGTTTGAAACATGTACCCTTATCAGAGAGTGTTCCCTCCCATAAACAAACGCTGTTGAACTAAATAAATATAAGCCTCCATCCGCATCCGACGCCTCCACTGCAGAATGTGCGTGTGATGAAGCTGGAGTTCCTCAAGGTGAAGAAAATGCTCACGTGTGTCCATGACGCCGAGCAGGCGATCAACTGGCTTCACAACATGGCCGACCTACTTATGACGGCCTATCGAGACAGCTGCATTGGGCGCACTCCCGTCGAGAGCTTTGACCTGTTGAATGAGCATCGTAAGCTTGAGGACAAGGCCAAGGTGAGGAGGTGGCCCCAATGCCATGAAATTGAAATTTGTGGAATGTTTAATGACCAATATTCTTGCTAAAGTTTTTTAAAACAACGAAATTGATAATAAAAATCTTACTTACGTTAAAGTTAAAACAAAGTTAAAGCAAATAAAACTATTAATGGTGTACGATCATTTTTCAGGAAAAATGTTTCTATTGTTTTACATAGTATATACCAAATTAAGTTGATAAAGCAGATATACAGAATACTTGAAACTAGTTTCGTCAATGGCTAAAATGTGATTTACACAAAAATAGATAATTATTCATTATATACAAAAATTAGTAAACAAATTGATTTATTTATAAATAATGTACACATTTAGTATTTTTTAATTTGTTTTAGTTAATTTTATAATTGTTTTATTTTTGCACATTGTAATTTGGTAAAAAATAATTTTTGGCTGATGATAAATTAATTTGTGTTATGGTTTCATCATTCATGTAATGCCAGACAGGTTATAATGACAAAATTATAATTGAAAAGTGCTCATTATAAATGTCGTTTCCGTGATGTAAGCGATATTTATTTTCATTACGTAAACGAGACCCATATAGCACTGGGGGCTCTATTCTGTCTGGCATCACACAAATGAAAAGAAATTACCAAAAACCACGTTAAAATGTGTCTAGTTTCTTTTTTCTTTGTTTGTAAAAATAAAACCTAAATACCTTTTAAAATGTGTTTAGAGGTCTTAAATGTGTTCTTAAATTAGGAATGTATTCCGTTTATAAGATAAGTAACTCTAGTTAGAAAGGTATCGTTTGAGTTTTAGATAAAACTCAAAAACGATATTCAACTTACGGTGTCCGCGTAATAGATAGGTCAAGATTTTTTCCTATGTACAACATTATAACAAATAATATAACTAAACATTTAATTCAAATTATTTATTTATTAAATTATAATTAATAAAAGGTAATATCAACTGGTAAACATATCTGCTGAAAATTAGATTCTTCCACACTAAATAAAGTTTGTATAATGATTATGAGCTTAATTAAATAAAGAATATTTTTCTATTGAATAATAAATTTAAAAAATCATTTTGGATTATTATTGGATAATTAAAGCATGTATTTATTCGCTTTTACCATGCTACCGTACCCGCGGTTTTAGAAGAAGGGGTCGAGAGTTTTTTTTTTAATTTTTTTTATTTGAAAGTTTTTTTATCTACCCCATACAAATGTATGATCTTGTATTTGCGATTTAAAAGGTAACCTTTTATCTAAACAATTCACAATATGCTGGATTTGGGGGGGGGGGGGGTTGAACCTGTTTGTGAACATCTTCCCCCTATATTCAACCCTTCCAACGGTCCATTCAGGAGACCGATGCTCTGATAGACAAGCTGATTCGCGCCTACCAGGCCATGTGCACAGCTGAGAACAAGTCGCCCGAGTTGAGCAATGATCTCTTCTCCAAGTCCAATGACGCCCGGAACCGGCTCACTTTGGTTGCCAAGGAGATCAGGGAGCGAATGGAAGTGGCAGAGACTGTTTACAAGAATTTGGATACCGTAAGTTGTTGGCTTGTTTGTGGAGAAATTGTTTTAAAATTGGTATTATGATGATAATGATGATAGTTTTTATTTTATTTTAATAAATAAAATTAATAAAATATTATAGATTAGAATCAGTGTTAATCACTTTTATTGAAAATAACTTAAACACAAATACGTTTTAATTTAAACAGCTATTATTTTTGGGGAATGCTTTTGTGTTAATTGAGTTTAAATGGTCTGATATCTAATTAATATAAACAAAACAGATAAACTTTTATTTTAAATCTGTATTCTCTGTTTGTGTATTTTAGTTTTTAAGAGTGAAAAGTTTTTGCTTATAATATACGTCAATGACGTTTTGACAATATACTTCAATTCAAAGTTTACGCTTTTCATACACTACTAATCTATGAATATCTTTAAACAAAATATATATTATAACAATTTATTTTACAATAGTTTCCAAACGGAAAACATAGTTGCTGTTTGCCTACACTAAATTAATCATTAACATTTATTAAGTTAGTAATTTAAATAAAATGTATTCACTAAAACTATAAAATACCTTATATTGACGCATATTATGATGACTCATACGGGTACTACTTGCAACTTTTCCTTAACATATTGTTTTGGGCGCATTCTATTATTTATAGACTAGTAGACCAAGTCTATAACCGTCCTTAGTCAAACTTAATACTCCGATCGGTACATATTCTCAGCACTATACACTCAGTGTAGCTAAGCTATCTAGCCGCGGCCTCTATGTAATTGTATTCTACCTATGCAGAAGTATCACTACAGTGAGTCTAGCAATTCAACGTCTATTCAATTATAATTCTGTGGCTAATTCGTTAACCTACACTGAATGAGATTTGTATTTCTCTCTCTCTCTCTCTTCCTCCCTCTCCATCGCTGCTCGGCTTTATTGTTGTGCCCGTTGTCAATGTAATTTCTAGCGCAGGTTTTTATCAGCACAGTATAATACAATGCGGCAGTTAAGAGTAAACTTTATATTCACAAGAACTGCCACTCACAGTATAAACTAAAATAGCGTGGTTAATTGATTTTCATATTAATTATTTACTCACAAGAGCTGATACCTACGTTAGATTTTTGGTAGTTAATATCAATTATTTAAAACATTTTCCATTGGTATCACTAATTTATTTATTTGTTTTTAGTATTTTTTTAGCGATGACATTGGGAGAATTTACAGATTTATTACTTTAGAACTTGATGACATATTTAATAATAATATTAATACTATTAGGCCTACAAGAGGATTACTTAATAAAACAAATTTAATATGGGGGTTCGTTTTTTAGATATATGGAACTTTAGAAATGTTAATAAATTAACTTATAGTAAACCAATTAGTCTCTATTATTATAATATATTAAATAGCTTATCGCTTTTAGATAAAAAAAAATTAGAGTGTATAAATAATTTATCCAGTTACTATAAGCACAAAGAGCAATCACTTTTCCTTATGTAATGTATGTTCAATCTACTAAATACCATAACTTAATAATTTGGTACTCGTTATTTAATTTATGTTTTTGTGTTCATTGCATGTACATTCTATATTATGCACATCTATCTATTGAGTCAATATTGTCTTCTGAAAACATTTTCCCTGAACTTCTACATAGCAACATTGAAATTAGATAACAATATGCCTATTTGAGACTCCAGTTGAAGACATCATTAAATTACAATATATGTTTTCATGTTGGTTTGAGACTTTTGTCCTTAGGGCGATCTGAATTGCGGGCAGTTTATAAATGTGGGTAACCAACTATTATCTCTTTATACCTCAATAAGTAATTCTTTTTAAGTTTGCAAACCTCAAATACTCAAACCTCAAATACTCAAACCTCAAGTACTCATTCAGCTAAATTTCAAAAAGGTGTAGTCCAATGCCAGACTAAGATGGACTCTGTACAGATGAAATAACTCATGAAATATTGAGATGAAAACCAAATGTCATCACATCATCCATTCAGTTTTCGTTTCATTGCCGACATTTTTCTTTATACATAGAATATGGAGGTATAATAATAATATCGTATAAATATTATATACTTAACTTGTCTGACATATGTTAAGTAAAGTTCACTATTAAGAAGTATTAGCAGTATACCATTTCAGATTAACATTTCACAATTGTATTTAAATACTCATGGTAAATAAGACCGTTTATATGAGATATTACGTACGTGTTTACTGCTTGATTTTTCTTATTGATTTTCCCATAAAATATAATACAGACGATATAATAATTTTTTAATCGTATTTGTTATGTTATAAATTTCTTATTTTGTACACAAATAAAATGTATAAATTGTTGACACTTTATTTGCTGTTAATAATTATGAATTAAGCTAAGTGTACAACAAAGAAGTAGGTATCATGTAATAATTGTTTCATGGTGAGCGTGTATATGCATACCACGTCTTGTGAACATCACTCATTGACTTGTCTCACGATTACTTGCACAACGGTAAACGAACAAATCATTTTCGGGCAGTTGTGTAAAATCTCTTGCATCAACACCCAGTCTTATTAGCCAAGTTTTTTACACGCCACAATAGTGGTTAGAAATCTCATACACAAGGGCTATTGCGCAACGACGGGTACGCACCATGCAACAATATAACTGCACAATTCGTAGTTCACTCGCGCTTTGCGCTAGAGAAGCTACTCAGTGCATCTATAATATAGTATGCCCCGGTGAAAAATGCCTGAAATCATGAAATCATTCACTTCAATAACACTATTGTGGTCTTACTATCGATTTACATAACAGCAATGATTTTATGTTTTGAATTTATTACAATCTGGTGCAGGCCATATTATCACCAATCTGGTGCAGACCACATTATCAACAATCTAGTTCATATTATTCTGTTAGTTAATATATGAGGCATATAAGTATTCATTATTGTACTTTTATCTAACCTGGAACCATAGACTCCTGGAACCTAAATATTTCCTTCAAGTGCAATTATATGACACAGAAACAAATGCAACAAATAGTGTATAACGTAGTTTAGATAGCTAGTTATTACATTTCTAATCTACATATTCTGTGTATTATTATAAAACCTATTGTTATGCTTTGTTCGTGTCACAGATATTGTCCACGGTGGAGACATTGATTCTGACCATCTCTCAGGAGTTGGACCGCGGCGCTAACCTTGCAGCTGTCCGCAAGAAGCATTCTCACAAGCGGGAAAAAATTGTACAAAACTTTACGAGTACCAATGAAATTGGGCGTGCTCTGATGGAAAGGATAGAGACTCGAATCGCCAACGAGTAAGAAAAAATTGGTTTACTCTGAATTTATTTAGAAACACTACCTGCAAAAGAAGTTTAATTTATCAGATAAAATAGTGTATATTTAAAAAAGTTTAATTACCATTTAAAGTTATGCATGACATTATCTGCTATCAGACTGAATTTAGTTTACGATAATGATATATTTTAACAGAAAAACTATTCATTAAGTACATCAATAAATAAAGTGTTAGAATGTTAACAAGTCTATGTTAAATGAAATTATATTTAAATCGATATATATATAACAACTCCACTTTTTTATATAAATTGAACCATGTTACGTCCCGTTTATTGATTAACTAATTAAAACTGACCTGGGAGAAGCTTCTATCCAGATATATTTAATTACATGAAATTTAATTTAAAAAAAACTCATTACAAAACAAAATATAATCAAATTTTCGTTATTAGGTAATTTTTTGTATGAAATTAATTTTGTGATCATTGGCGTCACCTTCAGTGTGTCATTCTTCTAGTTCAATATCTGTTTCAGACCGGAATTTCTTGACGCTCCCCAAGTGCATGGCACTCGAGAAATTATTAAAATGAAGCTACACACTCTTTGGATTAAGCTACAGGAGCTAGACTACTTTCTGTATGGCAAGCATGGCAGGCGTGGCGTCTTCGATGAGTACGAGGATATCACGGTTACCATACGAATTCAGATTGATAAGGTGAGTGAGACAAATCAAAACTATTTGGGTGTTGTAAATAAGTTAAATAAACACTGTTTTTGTGGTGCACAAGCCCCGCTTAACCCCTATGCTGTATCAGAGAGAAAGTATATGACCATGACTAAACTACTAAAAACAATATTTTGTGTAGTATGTGTCAATTTATTAAAAAAACATAATTAGTTTTGTATTTTTTAAATATAATATTGATTGTTATTCAGTAAAACATGTTTAAATAATTTGATATGAAAATATTGTCTATAGATATATCAATGCGATGTTAGAAAATTGGAATATGGTGTGATATACTTTTATTGTATTGTGTTTATTTACTGCAATTGAGATATCCGTCAATATTTTAGTTTGTAGTCATTTTTAACACATCTATTTTAAAATTGAGCTATATTTCTAGTTTTTCTATAATACTTTATTTTGAATATAATACTTCAATAATTCATTTAACACTTCTAGAAATGTTATAACATTATAACAATAACACTTTATTGTGAATCTAATAATTTTGTATACAAGAAGTTTCATTAAACATTAAATTAGTTCTTTTTACCCAATAAAGATTCCTTCTTTTGTTATATTATTAGCCTGGCCATGGTAAAACGGTTCCCTCGAATTATCTCCCAATCTCACAACCAGTTCCTCCTGCCATAACCAGTCACTAATCCTTTAGATCCTTTACATCCTTTAATCCTTTCATCTATTATACACGAAGTGGACAAGTTACACACTCACAACCTTGTAATTAATTATAAAACTTTTCGTAATCTGCAACAGAATAATTTGCTGAAATTTTGATTTGAAAACACGTCAATAATAAGCAGCATAATTGGAATGTTTATTAACATAATATATAAATATTTACTGTTCAATATTTTAATAAAATATAATAATATATATAAAAAAATAACAATGTCATTGATATTTTTGACTGTTAAAATCAAAACGCTTAAACATCAAGAAAAATGCTCACTAAGCAGAGTGATCGGTTTGATGTTTATATTTTCAATACACAACATAACTTTACTATCGAACAGGGCTGCTGCATAATGAAAGTAGATCGATTAGAGAATGCTAACTCCCCAGCCTTCCCTCTCCCTGGACAGTTCTACGAGCGCATGTCCTTCCACCAGAGTCAATGGTCCCTGGTAGCCCTGGCCCGGCGACTACCCGAAGCCGAGGCGGCACTGCTGGTGCACGCTCAAGCCCGGGACGAAATCTCCGGACTGTGGGTGACTGTGCGTCAGGACCTGGAGCCACTGATGTCTGTTGCGGGGGGGACTAGGGGTGCCCAGGAGGATGGGGAAGCTGAGGACACCGCTAGGAGTGTCGAGCAGGCGCTCCAACAGGCTCAGGTTAGTGGAGGTCATGTTTGGTGCCGATGTTTGGGCCGATGTTAATGATTGGGTTTAGTTTAAGGGAAAACTCTAAAAAGATTATTTCTGGCATATTTTTTAGGACACTATGCTTGATTTTCAAGAATTAGAGAATTATGAAGGAAACCTAATATTAGTGTTATATGTAAAATATTATTTTTTTTATTAAAAAATAGTGTTCCGTACACATATTTAAATATATTAGCATTCCCGTCATACTGAAATTAGCCATCAAGTTAGATGAACCCAGTGTTTTAGTCTATAATATTATCTACTCCAAATTCTGTAATTCGTAACTTATTTTATTTATGATCTCTCATATTTTCAAAATATTAAATATATGTTATACTTACTTTTGTTTGAGTTAATAATAAATGGTAACATTGGAAAAGAACGTATTATATTCTTAATTTATTTATTATTTAAACTTGTTATTTTCTGAGAGTTTTAAAAATTTTTGGAGTGCACTAAATAATACGTATTAAATCTTGTCTGGTAGCGCTCAGATATGATAAAAGAAAATATTTAGGTAGAAGTGAATGCTGATTTGATCGTTGTTCAATACAATCGTAAACGTTCGCTTTTGTCTAAGGTTGAGGAAAAACCTGAGGAAAAACCAGAGGAATAAATAACTAGTTTTCAATGTCAATTTAAATAATGTAATAATTACTTAAAATTTGTTCCAATTCTTTCACTTGTATATTTCAGAATTAATTTAAATGTATACGTATTTTGACCATTTTTATCGACATTCTAAAATACGTTTCATTTATTTTTATTAATAACTTTGATTATTTTTAAATCCATCTTGTTTAGTATATCGACTTTTGCATTGACGACCTTGAAAATAGGTTAAGTTTCCTTCGGATTTGTCCTCCAGTTTTACTTCCGGTTTTTACTCCAGATTTAAGTGAAAATCTTTATCTGCTTCTTTTCTTTAATCATACTAGAGTGCTACCGACTTCAAGTTTTATTATTTAGTTTTAAGAAATTGTTTATTTTTTCAAAATACAATTATTGGCTCGTTGCATTCAGATGATTCTCCAAAGGTCAAAAACAATTAAATATTTTTTCTAATCAGTTCATTGCATTAGGCATATTTATACACATATAGTCCACAGAGTGGAGTAATTAACAAGAAGACGGAGTAATTAATTCAAATTTGTTCAATATTGTGGTATTATATATATGCTATTGATACATAATCAGTAGGGAATCATCATACATTATTAACATATTAAATAAAACTAAATCGTTTTCAGTAACTTCATGTTATATCCTTGTATGCTATTCTTGAAAATTGAAATATTTTAGGATAAATTAGTTTTTTGTATTGTAGTCATTTAATATCCCATATTTACTTTATTTAAACTCTGAAATTTTCGCTCTAATTTATCTATACCGAAAAACGAATGTATTATTGACAAAACAAGCTTTGTTAAGTTATGTTATGTTCACAACAGAATGGATTGGAATAGTCGATGTTTTTGCAAATAACATTGACCAATTGATTTAAGTAAAATCGTTGTTGTTTGATTTGCCAAAATGTTTTGAAACTTTACAATCTTCTTGTAAATAGAAATATAATAAATTTGAATAAAGGTGGCTATTGTAAGTCTAAACATCTTATCTATTTCATAAACTGTAATTAAAACAAAATCATTGAGCTCAAAGTTTTTTTATAATATGTAGTTTTTATTGCACCAATATGTATATATGACCTGCTTCACCAAGGTCAGTTATATTTATCACATGTAATATTCAATTAATGAATTGTTAGTAATTTTAGCGCATTACGTCAGAATTACGTCCTGTTGAATACGTCATTATACGTTATGAATAATAATATATTCATGAAAATTTTTACAGCTTTAATCCATGTTTTTAAAATTTTTATAATAGAATTATATAACAAAACGCAAATGGCTATTGGACTATATGAAACGTTTCAGGATTGTAGGTTAAGTGTTCTTCACGGTTCATCGCCCACGTAATTTTTTTAAATATTTGATAATATATATAACTTTCAACCTCGTGATTTTTTATGCTTTAAAACTTTTGAGTATATTAAAATAGTATATATTATATGTGCACTCTACTTAACATAAATCAAATGCAGAACCGTTATCTGAGTACCTTGGGTTAATTGTTGCCTCTCAATACAATGGATGTCCGTTAGATTCGCTACACGGACTGGGACCAACTGTGGGTGGTGCATCAGACACGACTGCAGAAGCGACGCGACGTCCTATGGCAGCTGAGTGAGTTGACTGTTGAGCTGGAGGACTGGTGGCGGCAGCTGATCGAGCTCATAGACCAGCCAATCATGGACCTCAAAGTCGTGCAGAAGATCAACGGGGGCATCGTGCTGCTCAGGAACCATGTCCCAGTGAGTCGACTATCGCACTGTTACTTGTTAACCGAGTCGTAGGCTCCTACTTGTTCATTTTGTTATAGTGTGTTTTTTTCTGTAAAATATTAATGTCAGAATATAATATAAAATATTTGGATTACTTTATGCCTCTTCATAGTTATGATGAGAATTAAAAAGAATGTTAATAATTACCAGAAGAAAATTATGAATGAGTATAGGTGTCATTCATTGTTTTATTATATTGGGTAATTCTACAGTGTTTTCAAATTATAGTTATATTCTCATTTAGAAATTAGAACATCTTTTTCTCATGATATATTCAGACAGGACAATCAGTAATCACCAAAATTAGCAAAAATATGGAATAAAATATATACTCATATCCTACTCTATGCTTATCTACTCCATTTTCAATAGCCTTTTAGTGCATTTTCATATGATGTTGACAGAAAAATACCACACTTTCAAATCCTACTTTAACTTCCTCGAGGAGCGGTTCTATGATTTAGCTCATATTATGATAGTTCTCCTTTATTAAGAGCGGTCCTGTGTTTAAATGTAAGCTACTACAGCATCAATAACAACCGCACCACAATCAATTAATGGAACCACTGTGACTTCTGACCAACGAATTTATTAAAAATTAGATTTATTCTACGTATTGCATTACGTACGTTACATCTACGTATATTGCATTAAAAAGTTGCGACAAGCACCACACATTTCCATTTATTTGAATACTGTGTGGGACGACCGTAAGTTGTCATGTCGGTATATTTAGTCCAAGAAAATTCATTTATCCACTTTCATAAAGAACATTCAGATGACTTTATTTCCTAAATATATGTTTAGAGTCAAGAACGCTCGATTCAGTCCGTTTTCGATCACGTGCACGCGGAGCTGGGTAATGACCTCAACTCTGACCTGACTAAAATTGAGAAGAGCTGGACCAATTACAAACATCACCTGAACTTGCTCGATGTTATGATACAAATTGCCCTTGAGGTAAGACAGTCTGGATATTCGTACATGCATGCGTAGTACTATCTATGTAATAAGATGTATGTTTTAATGTATGTTTAATTAATTTGTTTCTGTATTTATGCCATTCCCGGTATATAGGCTATTAACAGTATAGAACGGTCAAGGGGTGGGGGGTAAAATAACCACATTTTGTATTCACTCTCGTGGATCCCTAAGTTCTTAACCAAATTAATTGAAACTCCCTATCACGGCTAAAATTGTGTTGCAAAGCTCTCTGGATGAGTCAATTGTTTGTCAGACGTCTCCTTCGGGTCCTCCAGGGTACTCCTGACACCTCCTAAATCTTCGTTGAGACGAAAGTTTAGAATTATAATAAAAAATTACAGTATATATTTCAGATGAATAAAAGGCTGATTCAAGGTTTTCAATGGTAGATACAGAATGCCATATGCTCTAAATCACTTGTGGGGCCCCTGGAATGTCCAGGACGTTAGGGATTACTCCTTGGAGGACTATTTTGAAATGGTGCAATACAAACGATTATAAACTATATTTTCAACATCCAACAATAAAGCTACACACTGAATTATCAATTTCAAGACCGAGGAATCTTTCATAATAGTCCTGACGTCACCATCCGGATCCCCCAGATGATGCAACGGCACTATGAAAAGTATGTAAACCAATTCAAAATATAAATATGTTGGACAATTGATAATGGATGGCCTATACTTTATTAGGATCATTAAATTTTTTTAGTCCATGAAGAGTGACTTGAAGACTATCACCTGAAGATCCAAGACGTACTTAGATGCTACATTCAACTGCATAATAAAGCATATATTAAATATTAATTGTGGAAATCATATACCTTCATTCAATATTGGTTGTTTAAAAGTTTTTGTAAAATGATTAACTATTTTCATTTTGAAGTAGTCCCACAACGAACATATCCTGAAGGTCTAGATGTTATGAACATTGCAGCAACAGCATACTAGACAACACTACATGTTAGCTGGGTATTATTATATATACTAGACTGGTAGTCATCCAATGTTATTACGAAATTAAAATATGAAAAAATATGATATTTCCTAAATATTCCCATTTTTAACATCGGGGACTCCAAGACAGCCATGTTGGACTATCAAGGCGGTGAGAGATGACGATGGGACTTATCAGGTTGAAATCCTCTCATAATTTGGGATACCAGGATGTACATGTAATTAATTTTGTGAATGTTTTCTTGATTTTAGAGTCATTTCTAAAATGTGGGTATTTTTTACCTCCCCTTTGGCCGTCCTACGACATTTTTGACCCTGGCCGTTCTACTGTTAATAAAAGAGAAAAAAAACGTTATTTGAAAAAAGTTTAGTGTTTTCTTTTTTTTAAATCGTTAGACAAACAAATCATAATATTATTTGTTGTGCAACTTAAACATAGTAGTTTAAATAGTACATAAATAGTGATTTAAGTATTTAATATATTCTTAATGACAATAATGTTGGGTAATATAATAATAAAGGGGTTGTTATATTGAGGAGCGGTCTGCCTTTCCATTGATTATGTCTGCCATTATTATTAGTAACAAACACATTGTCAGCGGAGCAACTATTCATAGTTGAATAATTCAGTTAATTTAATTAATGATTTAACTATATGAACTTAAATCTGGGTGTTTATATTAATATATTATGTAATATCTAGAATTCAACTGGCTTATAAATATAATATTTACAATTTTAAAATTACATCCTTTTATTATTAATATGTTCTTAAAGTTTAGTGCGAATCATGACAATAAATCTATGTGTATACAACTGTCTCTTTAAGATTCTGACATTTCTACCCGGTATGGAATACTTTACTGAGAATTGGAGTGTAGCCCTGTCTAACTGTCGCAGCGACGCCGACTTTAACAGACTAACCGGTGAGGGCACCACACTGGTGAAGAGGGCTTACTCCTTCGACTGCACCCGCATGGAGAGCAGCTGTACCGAGCTCCACCAAGGTGACGGCACCAAGGCACGCCAACTCTTTGACCGACTCCACACGTGCATCGGCCGGCTGGAGCAGATACTGGCTGACGCCGACGATGAGGATGATGATGAGATCATCAAGGCACCGCCTCAGAAGAACGTGTCCTCCGCGGCGATTGGCTCCGGCCAAGGCGGCGGTTGGGACACCCAGGACACCGGGACAGACGGCGGTGTCGACGATGACATAATTGAAGTCCACAAGGTGAGGTCGGTGTCAATGGGCGCCAGCACCGGACCCATGATCTATGGCCACGGACTTACGGACATCAAAACAATTGCGGGCTACCAGGCCATTTTTGACCTCAACTTTGACGGCTTTAGTAAGGGGCCGGAGGTGACCTGGATGAAGGACGGCCAGAAGCTGATCAAGGGGAGGCCCCGGTTCAGTGAGACGGTTGAGTCGAATCAGGCGATGTTGACGATCACCCCGGTAGAGAAGGAGGACCAGGGCGAGTACCAGTGTGTGCTGCGCGACTCTGGCTCGGGCGGAGAGCTACAATCAGCGTGTAAGTAGCTGTCAGCTATAGGGACTCTGACTTCCGGTGGAATTGAGGCTGTGTATCTGGGAAAAATTGTCATTTGAAAATAATTAAGATTCTTGTCAATTGTTAGTCGCATATATTTTAATACTTTTTTTTTGGGATATTGTTTATCATTTGGCTGATATTTCCACGTAATTTATTTATTTCACATGTTATTTTCATATCCACAATAGAAGTTTTCAAAAGCTTAGATTCTACATAGGTTCAGAAATGTATATGATTTAGACCTTTTTTTATTAATGTACATATATTTATAAAATCAAATCATGTAATATTTATCAAATCATGTATGTGTAGGTATATTTTTTATTTAATAAGTATTTTTCATTAATAATTTAGATAGTATACTTATTAAAAAAATTATTACATAGCGCTCATTAAAATATATTTAATATGAAAAAATAGGTTATTAAACTGAGTTTTCTAAATAATCATGCATTAATATGTATTTAAAATCCTAATTGGGAGCTATACACTGGCATGCATAGATAGATATGGTATCTCAATAGATTTTGACACATACAAAAAATTGAATACTAAAAAACATTGATTAACAACATTTAATTATAGTAATTACGTCGTAAGATATGCCTATTCACACGTCAATCCAAGCGTTGCTCTCTCTCTTTCCATCAGGCAAACTCAAGGTGATCCCCAGATTTCAGCTGACCACGCATCTCGTCTCCGTCAACACCTATGTCGGGGAGAAGGTGAACTGGACAGTCGAGTTTCCGGAGCTGGATAAGCCGCCCATTATCACCTGGTTGAGGAATGACCAGCGCATCCCGGGGAACAGCGGTTGGATCGAGTGGACCGGCAAATCTGTCGCGACACTGAGCAAGGAGCGGGTTGGTCCCGGTGATAAGGGCACCTACCGGTGTATTGTGAAGGATCGTGGTACAAGTATTGAATCCGAGTCTGCTGGTGAGGGGATAACTCTATAAACATAGATACAAAAAGTTGTAAACACTTTACAATTTAAATTATTAAATTTTAATTCATTTTTATATTAACAAACGTAAATACAAGCATTTAAGCTTTCCTATATAATTCGAACGATTATTTTTTTAAAGCGGATATGAATTGATGTAAATGCTAGTTAATTACTTTTATATATGCATCTATATACTTCATTTTTTATGTAGGGTTTACATTTTCAGATGTTGGTTCGTTTTCGATAATTATTTGATTATTTATTAATTTACATATTGTATTTTTGGATTCAATTTAAGGTTAGTATGTAATTTCGTAACGTGTAATTGATAATTTTGAGTATGGCATTGAAGTTAAATTTTTATAAAAAATTAATTAATATTATATATTTTAATTGATCACTGTCTGTTATGATGCCATTATTTACATACTTAAGATATCTTCCAAAATGCAAGTTAATTTTAACTATATATTCTTACTGAAACTGTCTATTATTGAAATAATGACGATGTTGAACGTTTATTCCTATGAAGTAACTACAGCATAAATTAAAAGCACAAAATCACCCAACCATCTCAACCCAACCCAAACCCGGCCAGGTGAGTTGGTGATCAGCCCGGCCTCAGAGAGCGGCAAACTCCGGCTGGTCCACTTCCTGTCGGACCAGGAGGCGGAGGAGAGCAGTCGGGTGGAGCTGAGCTGTGAGTTCTCCGGTGTGACTGATCCGCCCCAGGTCAAGTGGCTGCGCAACCAGCAGCCGCTGCCGGTGGGTACTCAGTGGATGAACGTAATCACCCGACAGAGGGTGACGTTGACTGCGGGCCGCGTCACCCAGGGGGACGAAGGTGTCTACACCTGCCTGCTGTTGGCTCGGGATGGACAGCAGGTCGAGACTTCCGGTAAGGGGGAGGGAGAGGTGCACAGACTGACAGAGTCCAGTTGGATCCTCCGGTCACTTGTATTATAGTCTATATCTTCAGGACCATCGGAATAATTTGTGTATATCAATAAATGTCATTTGGAGGACGCATTGTAAATAAAAGCTGTTTTCAGTTTTTACGTACTTTTCAAGATTTTCTTTGTGGATTGGGACTCTGGAGCAATACATTTGCATTTGCAATAAGGCATTATAAACCATATATAAGCGTTAACATAATATAAGCACAAAACAAATTGTTAAAATTCTATTCTTTTTTTAAATGTTTAGTTTGGTATCTATTGAATTTTTTCCATTTCTTAAGTTTATTGTTACACAAACTCTGATTGTTATTATATATTATTTGTTTGAGTTTTTGGCCATTCCCAGTATAATTCTACATAATAAAAACATACATATCTTTCACGGGAATTTTTTAAAGGTTTATTACGCCGAACGTATCGAACACCTTCTTCAGGTGCAAATAATGCTACTAAGACAGACAGGTAATGAAAGTAACATTTAAAATTGTACAAAATAAACTGACCTGTATTAAACGAAGTCATATAATCAAAGACAGTGCAGATTATACTGGTAACAAAGCCCACACATGCTAGGAACAAAACAAGACGCTGCATGACAGAATATACATTTGTGTTGACCGCATCTCTCTCTCTCTCTGATTGCAGCTCGTCTCACGGTGACCTCGACGCCGCAGTTCTCGCGCGGCCTGGGCCCCCTGACGGTGCTGGAGGGGGACCCTGTACTGCTCCAGTGCCAGCTGAGGCCGGGAGTGGCCCACACTGAGGTCACCTGGAATCACAACGGAGGCAGCCTGCCCGACGCCTGTGTCACGGACAACGGGGACGGGGTGTGCGCGGTCAAGATCCCCGCAGCTCGGCGCTTCCATGCCGGGAACTACACCTGCCTGGTGAAGACACCTGCTGGTGATGCGCGGACTAGCGGCGTGCTCACTGTCACTGGTCAGTCAGCAGCTTACGTATTTAGGGTTTTATCAATGTTTAGCGAAACCGGAGTTTAGCGTTCTGAATTCTAAACAATCGCAAATCAAAAAAAGATATCAACAATATTTTATGAAGTAAAAGTAATAAAGAATACACTCCGAAAGAGATAAAAATATTAATTATTATTTTAGCATCCTAAATATAAAAAAATACCTAAATAATTACAGTTTCTATAAACTTGCATACGTTTTGAATTTATATCATGACTGGCAGACGGAGTGCACTAAAAGCACATACCGTAACAGTTGCTATTAGTAATTTCACAAGATATTGATAAAAAAATTATTTCTTCCTGTATGTATTCCGTATTAATTTTTCTTACTAAATTATTTTTGTTGGACTTCTTTAGTTTTGCAAATTTTATAAAAATTTAGGACGTTGTACTCTGGTTTCGCTTAAGGTTTAAATATTATTTTAATATAGACGTTAATAATATGGCTTATGTACTACACTTAATATATATCTACTTTATATAAAACGTAATTTGAGAACAATTGCAATTTTAGGAAATTATAAAAACTGCAAATGAGAAAAAACATTTATTTTAATAATCATAATGAATTGTCGCTTCATTTGTCGATTATTGTTTTAAAGAAAATCTGATTTGGGCTAAATGCAGAATCAATCTGAAAAATTATGAACATGTCTCAAAATACCAATCCAGTATTGTTCTATTTAAAAATTAAGTACAACGTCTATGCGTCTATACTCATTAATTTCATTATTTAAATTAATATAATTATTATTGTTTAAGTCTAAAAGTTTGAATTGATTTAGAAATGCAAAGACCCAATTTAGTCATTCTAATAATAAAAATTAAATAAAATATAAACCGGAAAATACCCCTGTATACGTTAATCTTAATTAAAAATAAAACATAGCCATAAATAATATTAAAATAAATTGATATAATTAATAATATAAAAAATAATAATAATATTAATATTTAGGAATAAATTGATATCAATAAGTACATTAACAGTGTCGCAATTACATTGTAGGCTACTTAATTGTCAAATAAAATCAATATGGATTGTGATTAGTTGTTATATTTTCTATATTTTTAATTTTTTATTATTTTCAATTTTGATTTTATTCTGACGATTAATCTTTTCTTCATAATATAATCGTTTATTCATCCACATTATGTTTTAAATACTTTTCTGTTTTATTTTTCTGTTTATATTTTATTAGAAAAGAATTATTATATATTGGTATTCTAGAATCGCGCTATCCACAAGTGATTGACCAACTCTTCCCAAAGAATAACCTCACTGAAGGAACCCAGCTGGTGCTGACCGTTATGTTTGACGCGGCACCCCCACCTGAAGTCATTTGGTACAAGGACAATCGTCCGATCAGAGAATCTCCAAAGATCAGGGTGAGACGTATGACCTAACTTAATTATAGTAATTACACCTCTTGTTATAGATAATAATTATTTTCTTAGTTAAACTGTTGACGTTGATAATGTCACGTGTGTCAGCTATTTGAATCATCAACATATTTCACTACAGATCACCAGTGAGGGTCAACGAAGCATTCTCTGCATTGATAACGTTGACGATTCTGATGCCGGAATCTACTCTGTGGTGGTAAAGAATGCTCTCGGCTCCGACAAGAGCACTGCAGATGTGCGCATTGTGTGAGTCTAATCGACGCTTTACCACTCATTACTTTTAGTGCTATTAGTGGAGTGTTCATTTTAATATTAATTATAATGTAGGTATTAAATTTACATAAGTATTATAAAGAGACATTAAAGTTTACGCTATTTTAAATAGTATTATAGAAGAAGGAACAGATCTGGTATGTGTGTAAATGCATGTTATAATTCATGTTCAGATATTGGCCCACCTGAAACTATTTTCGTGGCCGCCGTTAACTTCAAATTCAAAATGGAGGCCATTTTAACTAGGACTCCTAAAGGAAACTATTTGTTGCCTTTAAATATAATATTGAAAGGTATAAAGTTGAGACTCTGCTATCGAAAATGGTTGTTAAATATTGAAATGTGTTTATTCGATTTTTAAGAGTTTTTCTCATATTTAACTAAATATTATTATAATATAGTACAAGCGATAATTAATTTATCATGCGTAAATAGGTTGTTGGTAATAGGCATTTATAATAATATGTAATCTTTTTGTCCCACATTAATGAAACGTTAATTGTCTAAAAATGTAAACAAAAAGCCTATCTTTCCTAACTAAAACTAATTAACAATACAATTTCAATCAAAAAAACACATTTGAAATATTTAGAATGAGTATATTTTTGTGCAAAATTTGTTTTTGATTGAAAAACTTTGATTAGAAAAATTATTTACAAATTAATTAATTTAATTAATTTAGAATTAATCTAAAATAACAAAAAAAATTATTTCACAGAAATAGCAAAACATGTTACAGGATCTAAACAATCTTCTTAGGTTTGGTAAAGGCCGAAAGGACACCAATCTATGCACATATACGTTATTTACTAACCAAAACAACCAACCCCCTAAAATTACTCCCGTCTATGAGAGGGAGGCCTGCAACTTGGAAGGCTCATCTAACATCTCCGCCACCCCGCCCCGCCCTGCCGTGTCCGTCC
This sequence comes from Coelogynopora nodosa, assembly GCA_034780555.1. Classification (NCBI taxonomy): domain Eukaryota; kingdom Metazoa; phylum Platyhelminthes; order Proseriata; family Coelogynoporidae; genus Coelogynopora; species Coelogynopora nodosa. The sequence goes on from JAUZND010087762.1 coordinate 33,864, forward strand.
AGCGCGACAGTGAACTCGGCCCCGGTGTTCCTCAGCCCACCGGCCGACCAGGAGGTGGAGGAGGGCCACAGTGCTACCCTCTCCTGCCGGCTAGAGGCCACCCCTCCCCCTCGGGTCACCTGGTACAAGGCGGACAAAGAGATCCGGCCCACTAGAGACTTCACCCTGATCGAGAACAGTCCACCCGGCAACTATGCGTTGGTGATTCGTCAGGCTTATCTGGAGGACAGCGGCCAGTACCGTATTGTGGCCGAGAATGACCACGGATGGGCGCAGAACAACTGCACGCTGCATGTGGAACGTGAGTGTATTTGTATTTTGTGTTATAACTGTGTTATTGTTAAAGCGTTTGTGTGATCATTTTTATGAAACACAATATTTGGCAATATCGAAATGTTTAATTGAGATATTTTTTTAAATCCATTGTTATGAAAATAATACTAAAATAAATCTGTTAGCTTTATACTATTTGCTACAATTACTGCATATGTTTAAATATATATTACCAATATTTCACAATAAATTATGCTAACATAATTAAAACTCAAATAAATTATTATTAGACATATAATATCAAACAATATTCTCTCATTATCTTATGTTAACCAATAATCATGCCTGAAAACAATATTCACAAGCGCATAACTGTTTTGAAAATGATATTTAAAATATTTTACATGAAAAGCGAGAAGAAACATTTCTTTTATCTCGCTCTTGTGTGTTGGTAATAAAGATATCTTTATATTTTGGCATAGTTATTCGATTAAACAATTTATTTCCAGCTCAACAATCGATTAATAATTTACTAAAGGGTTTTACAACTGTCTTACATTGTTAGTTGCACAACTGTTTTTAATATTTTTTTTATTCATGGATTATTCTCGGTAATTTTATTTACCATTAAATATAGTTTTAAGATATTATGAATAACAGTGTGTAAATTCACTTTATTATTATTATTAACAAGTATAACAAAAACCCATTTCCAAATTACTGGCCCGTGTTTAAACTAATGTCTTCTACAGATCGCTTTTAAACAACTTTGAAACAAAGACATTAAAAGCCAATACATTTAAGCCTCAAATCTCATGGATGCTTACATCTTAATGTTTAACTGTCCGAAGAAAGCTCTCAAGTTAAAAATAAATTTTTCCTTGTGAGTTTTTTTCACTAATATTATAATATATAATTATATATATATATATAATTATAATATAAACAGATAAATTCCACCTAGAAATATTTCACCAATATCGCTATCATATTTTAACATTTAGTAAACCGTATCAACGTATATTGACAGAAGAATCTCTATCCATACGAATCGAAGCCACTATTAATAGGCATTATAGTAGGCATTTGTATAGTAGCACAAGGTAGTGAACGATAACTACATTACAATTTTAGAGTGCACCCCCTGCAACAAAGGAGGAAGTTTGTGAGCATGATAAAGGTTGTGGGTGTATGATAAATGATAATCCTCTACTTTTCTATACAATATTTGTACCTTCGTCGTATATCACTCTTCAAGATATTTATCCTATTTCAACCACAATTATTGTAATAAAACCAAAAATAACACATTTATTGGTTGAAGTATTTTCTATTTTTTATATTAAAGTGGATATGTTGATATCTAGAGCTGACTTCCTCATTTGCCCTCTTGACCAATTGGTTTTTAGCTCTAGACGGTGTTGATGATCGAATGGACCCGACTAAACGTAAGATTTATACCTCCTTTCCCAGTCTCCCCACCTACCACTTCCCATCTGTAAATTAAGGATCTCTGTACTCTATGGTACTATTGGTGTCTATCCACATAGCCACATTCAGCTTGGTTTATTTGTTATACCTATTTGTATGTTCATATTTAACTGTGTTAGTTTGACATTTTTCTGACTATCTAATTTTATCTAACTGACTTTATCTAATTGTTAAAAGTGTGCACTTTATCTAGATGTTAAAAGTGTGCACTTTATCTAGATGTTAAAAGTGTGCACTTTATCTAGATGTTAAAAGTGTGCACTTCAATTTTTAATGGTAATAATTACAGTTTTAGTATTAGAAGTATGTATTTAGTGGTGTCTAGAAATATTTGACAAATTTACCAAAGTAAAATATTTAGTTTAACTTTATATTAATTAATACTGCTTCGATTTATTGGAGAAAAAATAACTATTTAAATGACCAAATGTATGTACACTATTAAAAGTACTCCATGTTTTGTATTAGCTATGAATAAAGTATATTGTATTATGAACTATGCTAACAATTATCCGTTGTCCCTAGAGATAACTAAAATAGTGAAATTGTTTTTTTATGATTTCGTGAAACATTTAAATATTAAAACGTATTTCAAACTATATTAAAAAATCTGATTTGAAATCGAATTATCCTACACCATTTCTTTGGTTGTGTATGTAATATAGCAGTTGCGTTTAATGACATACCAGGTTGCAATTTAGTTTAATGTTTACATATTCCTTACCACGAGCTTTGTTATCACCGATTCCTGTTTATTTGTAGTTTTCGCACATGTTTGTCCACATTTCAGACTACCACCATGATAGTGCATGCTCAAAACCAATGCGAATCATATTACACGAAGAACCACCTAACTGTAGGATATTATATATTATTGATTTATGTAGCAATGTGGAGTTGGTGATATATACATGTAATATTATTATATTACTACATAGTTGATTGTTGCGCTACAAATTACTATTCTGTGATATATTTGGCTTGCTATATCTGCTATCGTTTTTGGTTATACATTTGAAAAGTCTTTATAATTTTTCGAATTGTGTGATATTTTATTGCGGCGTGAAAACGACTTATTTGTTATTGTATATTTAATTTAACACACACATTTCCACTATTAATACTTTTAATGTTCATAAAGTTTTATTTATGATGAACTTATTTACATTGACAGTTCAATGATTGATAACGAATTAAAACACATCGCGAGGTTGAAATTTAATTTTAAATTTATTTAATACAATAAAATAGATTTAATGTAAAATAAACTATGCTTTTATGAGTTTTCGCAGTGTTATGGGCATATCAAATAAGCTTATTATCGACTAATTGTGAGTGCTGTTCTTTTTGATCAATTTTATTGTGATTTGATTCAATTGTGTAAAGCTTCACACTCTGCGGTATGCTTAAACTACTGTATATGTTTTAAAAAAGTTTATTTTTTAAAAATATTATTATCAAATTATTTGTGTAAAGTGAGTTACACTTATTTTCTGCTCGTTTCAGATAAATTTGATTATACGTAGAAAATTTATCTACATTTATGTAAATAATATCAATAACGACATTTATTTAATTTAACAGACTTAAAGAATAATACTTCGTCGAAGATGTAACTTATACGTCTATTATAAGAACTGAAAAATGTAAACGCACATATTATTAATTTATTTTTATTTAGTACTTCTTCTATTTCCATTTGTATATTGCTCTACTATATAACAGTTATAAAGCATCTAGTTTGTAAGTTAAATTTTTAATATATAAATATGTATAGTTGATATATATTATTATAGGATACATGAATAGTCGCACATCAATATTTAAATATATCAATGGATATTATAATAAATAATAAGTAGGCTACCACCATCACTATAACATAAGCTATTTTAAAATGTTTATTCTGTCTGACTTTTTTATTATACCAATTTTGACTTTCAGACAGTCATGATGACTGTTGGGACATTTGGATAAAACCAAATTTGCGTATTAGAATTCCTGATGATTTTCATGGGTCGCACACCGCCCTGTCATCTCCAGTAACACGTAATTCACACCACTTGTACTGCATATGCTGCATAACGCATCCATCCATGTTACCTTGAGTTATGTGTCATGATTTTAATTGTGAGAAAATTTCATATAAATAGACCGATAAAATGATTCCTTGAAATCATGAACTGTTTATATTCTTAAATTGATTTATTATATTATAGAAAATTTAAATTATATTTTGTGTGAAGTTTTCTTACAATTCTGAATAGTTGCAAATATGCTGCTCTATCCTTATATATTTCGATCCCTTTTTATTATACCTAATGCCATTCTACCCATATTATAAAATTTTTCAGTCGCAAACACTTAATTATAATCAATCCATGTATCAATCCATATACGGTTTTAGGCTGCAAGCTTTTCAATATGCTGAAGGCGTTATTATTGCCGTGGTCATTAAACGTGATAATTTTTATTAATTTGTGGTCTTCAGTTGTTGATTGATTAAAGTTTTAATGCTGTACAATCAATGAGGAATGATCATTTTGTTTTGAAGTGTAAATTTTCACCATCAACGGTATATCATTTTTAATTTTATGACATATCTGTATCAGTTTATTAAATAAACACTTTGTTGTACTTTAAAACATACATTGTTAAAAATGCTAAATATATACATACCTACACGATATAATATAGAAGATATTACATTAATTATACTTTTCCTCAATGCATAGAAATATTGTTTTAATATTATTTTAGTTATTAATATAACACTGGATAAAACTGATTACTTATTGTTCGAATAACCTGTCAGTGTTTGTTTTCTTCTAGTGGTTACGATGCGTGTATTTCATTTATGGTACACTGTTCACCTGCAACAATAGTTTGTTGATACCAAACTGTGAACCAATTCTATTTTCAGAACAATCCCTAGACAGATCACACTGGAAACGATCTTCATTAAGATCTGAAGATACCACTGTGATCTCGCCAAAACGGGGTGGATCACAGTACCGCCAACCACGTAGGCATTGATGTTAACGCATTTTTATGTTAAATTCCCATACACCTTGTCTACCTGATTATTTTGCACATTGTGATCTAATTATGTGTAATTAGTAGGAGACATGTGGATTCTGGACAACCCCCTTTTATTTAATTATAAATAGAGGATTTTCTTCGGATAACTTTAATTCTGCTTCTAACTCTTGCCACTCTCTCTATCGTAGATTATCGTATGTCTCTTAGACAAATAAATTGTGATTGAACCAATAATGATTTCCTGGGGTAGATTGGCTCGAAGGTAGGCTCTTTGAGATCAATATATCTAGGTTTGCTTGAAGATCATTGAATATGATCTGGTCCACATTTCGATTTTTGGTCCAATTGTATTTGATCCAAATTGTGTTAAATACTCATTATGTCATAAATGTATATTAAATTTATCCCTATCATACTTATCCAAATCCTACAATCTTAAAGTTAAAATAAATTATAAATTAATTTTTTACATATGTCTTTTCATTACTGGGTAGAATTTCTGAGGATTCACTCCAAGAACGGATAAATCCCTGTGATGGTGACCAGGATAATGATGATAAAGCGTATCACTGTTAACATCAGAAATACTTCCAAAGAGCGAATTCAGAATTAATAGTTAAAATGTGTACCAATAAAAATAAAAATAATATATAAAGAAACTAAAGTAGTTATATGAGATATAGTAGAGGTAGTAAAAATGATACTTCTTACAATGAAACTAATCTAAAAAGTCTTGAATAAGATAAGCAAGTGTTGGGGATATCACGACAAACGACTGTTCACTGCAAGAGATGGAAGCAAAATTAAATGTATCTGTACCCCTCTATTTATACTCAATAATCAAGAGTCACACGTTTCCTATTACTTAAATATCAGATATTTGATCCCTAATCATGCATATACATATATATTTATTTGTAGAATTTCTAAATATTTCAAAAATATTCTAACATCAATTTATATCATTCGTTTGCATAGCTACCATTTGCTTTTGTGATTTCACAGTAGTATTTTGATAGCACTAATAAAGAAACACATTTTTATATTTTTGAGCACACTTTAATGTTTTAATCCTATTAATTTGCTTATTTTTGTATTTCTATAAAAATTATTACTTATTACTTATTACTACTTATTACTAAATTTAAATATTTGAAAACCTTTATTTATATATTTTGCCATTTTTTGAAAAACTTTTGCGTAAATTGAAATTGATATATGTGTGAAAATATAAGCAAACACAATCTAAAATGTTTTTCATATAAACTGAATTATAAAAAGTTTCCTTAATTTAAAATGTATAAGTATATAACTTTTAGAGACACAATATTCTGGTCTATTTTCTATTTTACTTTGAATTTATAATCATATTACTTAAGTAAATACGCAGTTAATATTTTTATTTATGTGCAAATAAAAAAATAATTCTGAGTATACAAACTATTATGTGCCGTGTATTTAGATTTTTAAATTTGATTATCAAATATTAATATAGCAAAAATATATTTCTTCTTCTCTTTTAACAAAACAAACTACTGTAATGTTATGACCAGTGCGGGCGGACAAAAGGAACATTAATTTTCTTGATTATTTAATTTGTCAAAATATTAAGAAAGAACTATTGTAATCACACAATCTTTTATGTATTAAATCTACTTGGATATTGTAGAGCAGGAAGATCGCCGATATGTAACTAAGGGGGCCGTGTTACCCGCCTTAATAGCCAAGCCTTGTCCAGATGAGAGATGCTTATTTTCGCCAAGTAGGGACAGCGTTTATGTTACAGTGGTGACTGATTACCTTATCCGTTGGTTATAATTATTTGATCACATTTGTTCATTGAAATTATTTTCACTACTTTATTGGAATCACGGTTCATCTCAAACTTGCTTCCCCTCCTGCTTAATTGATATTGATTTATTTATAATTATTATATTATTTAATTGTATATTACCAGTTTCATAGCAGTAATCCATGCTCCTATTGTGGTCTTCAATGATAACAGAAGAGAGTGAAAATTGCTTTAAATAGCTTTTAATTTACTAAACACTCAGAGGTATCCTTAGTCTTTCATACTTAATGTATTAAATTCGGTAAACTGACTGACTTACAATCTAAATTTATACATATTATAATGTGTATCAGTATTCTTATTGTTATCAAGCTATTCAACAATTGTTTAATGTTTAAGTTTTAAAAATATTAATTTAAAATTCTTTCAAAGTTTTGATAAATTTTTAATAATTTTTTTTTAATTTAAAATTGAAAGGGTTAGATAAAAAACCTTCATATGTTTTGATCGGGGACAAAATGTCTCTAATCTATCATATTAAATTAATTATAACGTCATCTGGTCTAATATGATAATAATTTCAAGGTATAATATTTAAGCTACATATTCTTCATTTTATAATACATTTGCAAATATTTCATATAGTTTTTTCTTCAGAGTATTTGTGATTAGTTTCCTTTTGACGGCCATGTTTAATTATGACGTTTTTCAGAAAACGCCATTGTTAAATGAAACGATGTTGCTGCTTTAAAGAATTTAAATTAATAATTAAAACGACAACATTGATATTCATTCACATTAACTAACCTTGATTTGATACGCATGGCTCAAGAGTAGCCTAAAGTTAATAGTTTCAATTAATTATAACTATATCTATTTAACTATTTATTATCCTTACGTAGAACCTAGACATTGTTTACAAAAATATTTTCATATAGATATTTATTTGAATTGAAAAGGGAAGGGTTAACATTTAAAATAATATTGAAATATTTTTCATATATTGTTTTCTGGTGTATCTCTAATATTCACATTATATTATAGTTTATATTATATATTAGGCCTCCTTTATATCGGGGAGTTTGTAAGATTGCAGTGATATGACCTACTATTTTAAATTAGGAAAATATATTAATATATTCGATTATATGCTTCAAGAGAGTAATATTTTGAGAAAGTTATGTGAAGTATACATTGTTCTCTCTTCAATTGATTCGACTTTATATATTGCACTCAGTTATTTATCTTATGCAAACATTCAAATATATATTGCAAAGAAATACATGGTTACACCACATACAAGACGTGTGTGACAGCATTTTTATAGGTACTATAAAGCTCCTTTTCTCATAAATAACAACGTCTCCAGTTAAAAAATGATCAGTTTATTTGCATTTTTTTTAGATTTTATTACGATTACGGTAAAATCGTTAAATTAACAATGTCAAAAATGAATTTGGATTTAAGAAAAAATTATTTTAGTTATCACTATGCATAGTCAAGCATAATATACAAGCTTGAATTAAGTCAAAATATCATAAATAAATCTCATATAATGTGATTTTATTTTTTACAGTTTTTGTGAAAACTGCTCAAAAGATGTATGCAAATCTTAATTTTTTAAACGGTTGTTCAAGATAAGATAACAAATATTTCGGAAGTTTCTATAAAAAGATTTTTATAAATAATAATTATTCTAATTACGAAAGCGTACAATTATTGATATTTTATTTAATAACCTCCTTCTCTGTATACTGGTCTCTTGTATTTAACAGCGATCTAATTGTTCTCTGTAAGAGAATAATTCGGATAATTATTATGCATGTTAACTAAGTAGAAAATTAAGTTAAAATTTAAGTAAAATTAGTTAACAGTAGACATTTTTTAATTTAATCCAATTTCAATTTATCCAAAATATTATGATGGCAATAATTTAATTAATCAAAAATATTGAAATCAATTAAGCATGTAGTTCGAATAATCACTCAAGCCGTTCAAAGTTTTCGTCTGAGCTTGGTGATCGCATTGACTGTGTCGTTTTAAAATTGATTCTCGTATATTATCCATTACATCATATCAGTTATACTTTTAATATCTATTTAATTTGAACTGTAGTTAAACTAAATTACAGGAAAGTCAAACGTAATAAATGCGTAACAAATTAATATATAAAAAAATAATATGTACTAAATAAGAAACAAAATATTTAACAAATTTATTGTTTATATTTGGCATATTTCAATATATAAAATTTCTAAAACGGATTAAAATTGATTGAATGACTGTTTACTTTTAGCACCATTTTTAAACACACGTGTCGATTACATAACATTTTATTATTAAGTTACGAGTCTATAAATTATAACTTTAATATACTAGGTTCTTATTATTATACAATGGAATACTATTTCATATATTTATATATTAATGCTGTCTTTTTTTAATATTAATTTTTTTTTTATTCTACATGTAGCAGCAGATACCGTTTCCAGTTTGAAATATCTAGAAACAGATATAGATATTCCTGAAAAATTGTCGAATCACGTTTTTGAAGAAAATAGTATGTTTTAGTGTTGTCAATCTATGTCGTCAACTGTCATTCCTGTCGTGTATTCTGTTAATACTTGTAATTACTAAATTTTGTATGCTGGATTGTAAATAATTAAAATGCTTGTAATTATTATTAGTCAATCTCAAAAAATACCTTTTTATCCTATAGTCAATAAATTGGCATTACGAAAGTCATTTATATTTTACCAAATTGTTAAATTTTCTTTAGAGTATTGTTTCGAATTTGAGAAAAAAGAAATATTGGATTTTAACAGCACAGTCATATTGATATTTCAGAGTCGTTTTTTCTTTTAAATTTCTGTAGCTGCATGCTGTGTAGAATTCGAGTCAACTCTCCACTTTAAATACGAAAAACCTGCGTTTGTATTGGAGTCCCATGTATTTCACTGTCATCATCCTTTACTTATCGGATCACTAAGTAGGCTTCAAATTTTACCGAAAATAGAGTTATCTAAATAATAAAAGATTGTAATTATTTATTTAAAAAAACTAAAAACGTATATAACACATTTTTAACCTAAACAATTATTTTTATTTTCCAGTTTTTTGTTTTAGTTTTTAAACTGTCGAGTTACATTAAAGTATTCTTCTTTCTAAAAAAATTATTATCATTATTTTACCGATATAAACTTAATATTTAGTTTTAAAAAAGAATATGTTTATTTTTTCAATTTGCTTAAAACAATGTTGATATTATTTGTCTTAAATATTTTAACAAATAATTCAATAGATATAGTTGCATCTTCTACTTTATATTCACCAACAATCACTTCATTATTTTATTCATATAATTTTTACACTGCAATATGTTTATCAACATTATCACTTTTCGTGCGAATATCATTACGATCATAATGTCCTTTTCCAACAGTAATATCCAGTTCAATAGAGAAAAAAAAGTTATCCACTAAGAAAGTTATTACACACATAATTAAATTGATCAATGTGAGAAGTGTAAAAATTTTATCCAAACTCTAAATTAATTATTCGCTAAAATATTCTATAATATCGCACCTCTTTGTTTCCTGTTATGGTCTTCTCAATTCTGAAGGTTATGAAACTGCGATGTGAAACTACGAAACGCAAACGTTCGCATTAGAAGTGTATTTGTACTTGTCACCTTGTTCATTTCAGCTTGTCTAATAGGATTAATGTTCCCATTATAGTCACATGCAAAAAATTGTTTACTCTATAGTATATGTAGTAATACATAGCGTATTGAAATAGTGTAATTATTTTTTTTACTACTTAAAATAATTATACCTGAGCTTATATTCACCACCAATCATTTAAATTTGTTTAATATCACTTTGTTGTAATTAAAACTATGTATTAAGCTGTTTGACTGCTGGCATCAAAGCACATTTTTATTAGAATCTATTTGTATTATTTTATTAATCTTATTTAATTATTTTTAAATATTTAAATATTAACTAATTAAATAGTTCATCATTAAAAATCATATCAGTTTTTAGTTTTGCCAAGTTGGGTAATTAAAATGATGTATGTATCATTAACTAATCGCATGATGAAATTGGAATAATATTTTATTCAGTGCAGGATATTTCATTATTATAACATGTAGCATTTGTTCATTGTAACTTATGCACACAATTAATAGTTATTCTTGTTGGTTAACATAAAAATAATAATCAAATACATTTTGTATACTACTCGATATTTCTGTCCATTTTTATAATTTATTGTGTTTTTAAATTTAAGTTTATATAATTTTACAGTAGAAAAAATTAAGTATTACTATAATGATATTCCATTGTCATGATTTTATCTATATATTTTAATAAAATGAACAACATGGTTACTAATGTAATAGATGACTATATTTTTTGAATTCGTAGATCAATCCAACACTTGAAACCGTTTACACAATATAGATTATTTGATTAAATAATAGAATTAATACATAAACTTTCACAAAAAATTGTTAAATATATTTGTATCTTCGTTAATTAATTTTCATTTAAAATATATTTAAGAAATCAGATAAAATATATATATAAATAATATGTATAATAATAATGTAATTACATTAATATTATATTTCATACTGTTGTTACATTAATTCTTTCATCAAAATTATGCTGTCAGTTTTTAGAATACATTCAATTGCTTTCTACTGATGCGTTTTTATCCATCCATTTATATGATTAATAAATCCAACTTACTTTTCTAACACACATACTTGAACCAAATATATTGAATATTCTTATACTTATTCTTAATATACCTCTATGGCTTGAACACTTTCCTTCAGTAAACACTTTGTATATGGCAAAGGATACTTTCACCTCCATTATTCATCCTAATCCACTTTATAATGCAACCGGGCAGTGTAAGATTTTTTCATATATTCATTAAAATTGTTTAATGTAGGCTACATTAAGAACCATTTTACAGAATAACTTTATCTTATTCTAAATAACACTGACCACATCTGCATTTCATATATAGATGCGGATGGGAAGACATATCCTTCGACTATCGCCTCAGAAAATATTGATTTTCACCGTGCCCTTCATGTTATCAGCACGCCACATTATCGTATGTCATTGTGTATTTTCGAAGTTTTATTGAATTAAGAATTTCGTTAAGAATTATAATAAATTCTTTTGAGATGTTTATATTTTCTATGTTAATAGAACGAGCGATATAGGCATGTAATTCTTTATAGATGCGGAGAGTCCAACAACCGAAAAGGTTCCAACATCATTATTTGAATTAGACTCTGATGAGGGAATGTCAGACGTAGAAGATCCAGAATGTAAGAATTGTTTCGCAGTATTTCTACCTGCTCAATTAATCTATCCAAACCATGACATTAATTTGAACTCTCTTCTTGTTTCTGGCTCACAAACTTGATTTGTTGTAGGTTATAGTTCTGAGCAGTTTCAGGAAGTCGAAAGAACCTCCTACGTTTACGCCGCTGAAAACATATTTAAACTTGCTTTAGAGTCACCTATGGATAAGTGTAGGTTACAGCTTGAGCATATTCAATCTAGTAGATGTCACGCTTTTTTCTGTTAGATCCCCACAATATACACATATATATTGGATGTTTTCTTTACATATGTATTACAATCTCTTGATGAATATAGAAAGCCAAAACCAAATACAATTGTCATTGTTTTAATATATTAAAGTTCATAAATGAAATAAATCATTAAAAAAAATAGTATAACATGTTGCAATGGTTATCTATGTTTTTATATATCTTTAGATAGTAATAAATATTAAATATTTGGTTCAGCTTCTATAATAGTCTTGAGACATTGTAATTCTCACCATATTTATACCTTTTTGTACAAGTCAAATGTGTCACATTTACCTGCTTTTTCATGTTATGTTTTGTCACTTCCTCGTTTGTATTGTTTTTAATCACAATTTCTTAGATTATATTTGGACGTTATCTAGAACGTTAACGTATAGCTTTATGTTAATGTTGTGGATATTATAGTCTTATACAATCACACATTTTATTTCTAATATTATCTTAACGTAAATAATTAAATATATAATTCCTATTCCAGACATATATGAGATTCTCTTTCTATTATAGGTTTACTTCTTGCAAATTAGTTATATATTAAAACTTTAAAAATATTTAGAAACATTACCTGACATTACTACTATAATAGACATTTGACACAGACTCATTTGAACAAATAGATAAAATAAGTAAATTTATTTAGCTGACTTTATATAGCTCACTTTGACCAAACAGACTAGTATCTAATAGTTTAATTAATAGTATATTTTTGATCTCATTGTTTGTGGTTTCGTACTCGTTTTATTTATTTTGCGTCTCAAATAAATTAAATCAATATATGTAATGGTCTGGCGTTATACTATATATAGCAAAATAACGTTTTAACTTTTTTATCTGTTTTTTTTATGTCCAACATTTTTTAATGTAATTGTCATTTTATTTTAGTTTATCAAAATTATGTACCCGATTAAAAATAGGTCACATTTGACATACACCAGTTTCTCTTTTAACTGAACCAAACAATGTGTTGATTATAAAAGTGGAAAGTTATCAATCAGGATAATCACTGAATAAAACTAGTAATTTTTTACTTATTCAAAACATATTCCAGTTTCTAAATAATTTATTACTATAGATAAGAGATTTAACAAAGTTGATTGTAGTTTAGCTGTAGCGAAAATATAAGATATAAATCTTGGCGACCACACCCTATACATAATCAATATTATTATTATATAATATATCAACTTATTCGTGTGCTTTATACGTTTTCTATAGCTGAGTATGTGCCACAATAAGTACAGCATAGCTTATTATAAATTAATGAACTTATGTTTAATGAGTTTCAATTCATTTAATGAAATCAATTCAGTATATTAAAATATGTCAATAAAATATTTATTTTAACGTAATAATATTAATTTAATATATTAAGTTGTATAATGTTAAATTATTTCCTGTGAGCGATGGCGTATTTGTATGTTAGTTATATACTAGCTTATGTATGTATCCGTTGTTCATTGTGATTTATTATTTTAAATATCTATTAAAACCTTTTATCTCCTTTTTGTGGCACTGAAACAGGCTTTACTCGCTGTAAATAGTAATTTAACTATAAATATAGATATAGCAATTAGCCGTGAAGGCTAGGATTTCCAATTAACTTTAATGAATGGTTTTCTTTATTTTAATTAAAACATTTTTGGAGATACATTTTTAGTTGAAATACAATTGAAGTTCTTAAGCACCATGCTATGTTGATTATTACTATGTTTGCAGCAATTTCTACAAATGAAAGTATTTGGGATGACCCTTATTTGCAAACAATTAAATTGATGGAATTTTCAAATGATGTACCTGAGACGCAGCAGCAATCATGTATGCTTAAATGTTCTGCGTTGTGAATTCTATTATTGTCGTCCGTCTTAATTCTTTCCTTGTGTGGTGGTAAACCTGTTTTAAGCAATTCCAAATTTAAGCTATAAAAATAGAATATATAAAACGTCTGTTTCACTTTTGTCAAACATGATGTTAAGCATATTTTTTATTGTGGATGTAAACAGAATTTTACTAAATATCTCTCTCATATCGCACTCTATACAGCTAACGCTTGCGATACAAATATTATTATCTAACCTGAATTGTGTAAGCATGATTAATTTTTAAAATCTTTTTATTTACTTATTAAATTTAAAACAACGTTATATATTTATTAAATAAAGTAGATTGGTGTCTCTTCACTCACTCCATCACTGAATGTTGTTTCATTTGAAAATAATGTGGAAATAATATAAAAAATGAGAAAATTAGATTATAATTACTTCCGTGTTTTCTATAGATAATATAATAATATTTCTTTAATTTACAATATTATGTTATTAAAATTGCATATTTTTTTGTAATCTTTATTTAACTCAAAAATGTATAGCTAAGTTCTAAATTAATTAAGTTTTCTTTTTATTAAAAAACGTGTAAAGCAATCTTCGATGAGAAAAAACAGTCTGATGAAGAAGAATGGAAATATCATTCTTATACCGAAATTGTCACTGTTCAAGTGAATGAAGACTCCATCATTGACATACCTGAAGATTCCAGACATGATCGGGAAGAGTGTATGTCTTGCTGTTGTCACTAATGATCATTTAATGTTGTTGTTTGATTGTTCGAACTTTGGAGTCTATATCCAATACCCTCGAGATACTTTTGTATGGGAAATTTAAAATATAGTGCAATAGTAAATAAGCCCTTTGAAGTTGTTCCTCACGGTTATAGCGTTCGAAAATAATGAAATAAATGTATTTGTTGTAAAATACATATATTTTTAATGCCGATGGTTTTTATTTGGTTAAACAAAATTACCATCTAGACTATATAATGTCATGTTCAATGTTCCATTACAATTCAATCTTACTATGTTTGCAAAAAAATAACTAAATGATATTGAAACGTATAATTAAAAAAGGACAATGTATGATACATCCAATATGTATAAATATATAAGTTGCTAAGCTTGTATATTCTGTTCTAAGATTACTTAGAGTACTACAATTTTTATACTATTTACCATTTTAGATGGACAAAATGGCCCTTTAATAAATTCGTCATTATTGTCCACTGAAAAAACAAATGCTATTCCGGCGACCGTGTCCGGTTCTGGCGATCGTCGATTACACCTCACTTATTGTATGCTATAGCTACAGCTCGCATCGTATATATAATCTACATGGGCGTAACTGAAACACCGTATAAATAACTTTCTGTTTATAACTGGTTTATTTATTTTCAAACTTAACTGCTCACGAACCTTATATACAAACCGCACATTACAAATTTAATCACAAATCTTAGATAGCTATAATATATATAGGTTCATGTTATTACAACGCAAACACTAATTTGTCAATAGCTAAATAATAATATAAATATCTAGCTATATAAACTAATGTTTGTTTTTGTTATAATGTATATTTTAATGTTATAAACAATATAGTATCAACATTTTCATATATTTCCAATGTACCACATTTTCATATACTTTCATTTAAAGTCAACTATGCATAATTTTAAAATTTATAGGTCATTTCTGCTGAAAAAATTATTATTATTATATTATAATTCGTTTGATTGTTTGGATATATATATATTAATAAATTATTTATAAATGGTAAATAGCAAATTGTTTAATATGGTTTGCAATAATATAATATGCCATAAAAATACAGTTACATAGTAGTATATATTTGGATGTTGTGTGTATACAGTATATACAGAGCTGTAGTTTCCATCCATGTGTACAACATAATATATTAATAAAACTCATTTAATATTGTCACTAAATGGATATGTTCAAAAAATCTTTTCTTTTAAATCTTGTTAAAAAAGAAACAGCTTTTTTATACATTGATTTATAATAATTATAGTTTATTATTAATTGCACAATAATTACCTATATTATAACTATCCTATTTCATTGATCAATAATTCCATTAATATATCGATAATTATAAATTTTTAAAGTCTTAATATTATTTAAATATAATGCTTTATTTTTTTCCCGTAATTATTAACTTTATTTATCATTATAATTAATCCATAATTATAACATTGAATAATTTAATAACAATATAGTTATTGTAAATTTATATATTGATATTATATTTATTTCCTTCACTTCTTATTTGCGTATCTTTTAATTGTACGTTTGTTGATCTCAACATGAAACTTACTTTTCATTGTTTTGTATGTTTTAATATTACCCAGTGTAATTTTAAGCCATTTATAAATTATCATACAATATATTGTAACTATTCATGTCTTAAATATAATCTAATCGATGTTTAAATAATGATAATAATTATACGTAAATGTTGCATTTATTTTGTAAATTCCACCCACTGAATTACATATACTTTATGTATAATATATATATATATAATTTACTGCTTCTGGTGAAAGGTTCCAACAGTTTCGACGACGAATGTTTAGAGGAATCAGTCGCTCGCGAATATCAGTTAACACTCGATAGATCGTGTGTATCGACCCCGACCTCTGAGCAGTGTATGAGATAGCCTATTGATGTTGTCTGTCGTACCATCTGACTGTTGCATCTTCTTTAGATTGTTGTGTTCTTTTTTGTCTTTTCCATCTTGCGTACACACTGATTGGCCCCTCCTGGTGTTTTTAATCAATATTCTATCACTCTCACTATATATGGTTATAAATATATAGTTTTGGAATATGTGTAGGAATAATTAAATGTTTAATACAGTATGGTATTATAAATAAATAAACAACTTTCTGTGAAATTAAATGATTCAATAAAAAGAAGTTTAGATAAAAATAGCCTCTACAGTTTATTGCATTTAGTGTTATTTTCAATTAACTTAAAACTTAAACTTATTTCACTTTCGATTTTATACACAAAATAATTATACAAAACTATAACTTCATATATATGTTTTGTTTATTCAACTGAACCACATTTTTTCTATTTCACACTGTTTGCTACAGTTGAGTGTCGTCCTTGTCCTTTGTACACTTCGTCGGCAATGTGGTGCCGAAAGTCCGAAAGTCTTTGTTGTATGTATTTCATTTGGTTTATTGAGACGTGGGTATCCTGGTGCCTTCAACTGCTTTATTTATAATCACTGCAATTTATTGAACTGATATTATTGATTTAAGCAGTTAATTGATGATTTTAGCCTAATTAAATTAAAGGCAAACTAATTTGTATGATTTATTTTGGACTTGATTAATTTTATCCTGTAATTGAATGTGGGGCTATAGTATTTACTATATTACTATATGATTTAACCTTATGCGACCTTCTAAAATATTTTTTTAAATCTGTTTAGATTTGCACAACAAATTGTATTTAAATAACTGTTTTCAGCCAAAAATTCAAACTGGGAGATGACAAGGAGAAACTATCTCTTACGGCGATCATTTTCTGTGGATATGAGAAATTCAAGTCTCAATCTTTCTCGTATGAATACACAAAAAATGCTAAATGCACAAATGTTATTGCACCCATAACTTGTTAATCGTCTGGTTCATATTGATGAATCTCGAATTCCGAATAACAAAATGATTATCTATACTTTTTTTATTTTCATTAACATTGTTTAGTTCTTTACACGTTATCATATTATATAATATACAAAGTAAACCGTTACAAACTTATTAATAACAGCATTTTATGTAGACCTAGTCTAGCCTTTAACAAATATTGAAAAAATTAATAATTTTTATATGTAAAATATTTCAATTAATTTTTTATTTAAATATATATTTTGAAGTTGAAAAGTGCGCATATTTATTCACTATAAACTCAAATCAGTTGTGCTAGGGCCCGACAAGGTCCGAATAAGTTGTATAAAAAGTCGCTATGTGCATAAAAACAGGTACATATGATGGACTTCAGTTATATTTAACAGTCCGCACACTGCATATATAGGCCCTATTAAATTTCTAATCTCATCATTCATACCAAATACGTCAGTTTTAAGTTTACAGGGTTGTTTTTAAAAATGTCTATGTTAATAAAAATGCTTTTTGATTTTGGTTATTTTCTACTTGGTTTATAACTACAATATTACATCCGCAAAGTTTGCTACTCTTAGCTTAAACTAATAATATCATTTTAAATGTTGTTTTGAAAATGGATTTCAGGATCCTTTTTCTGTTTATTCAGTTCCTTCCAATTTACAAAGCTCTTTTAACCTACTTTACCATGATTAGCTGTCCAAGAAACTCTCTCACCGTCAACACCACGCTTCTTGGAGGCGCCGAAGGACCAACACGTAAAGCCAGGCGACCGTCTACATCTCAAGGCCTCGTTCATCGCTCAACCAGCTCCAAAGATCGAGTGGTTCCGAGATGGTGTTCCCGTTACTAGCTCCGATGCACCACACGTGAGTAATACTCAA
The DNA here is from genome assembly GCA_034780555.1 of Coelogynopora nodosa. Classification (NCBI taxonomy): domain Eukaryota; kingdom Metazoa; phylum Platyhelminthes; order Proseriata; family Coelogynoporidae; genus Coelogynopora; species Coelogynopora nodosa. The sequence goes on from JAUZND010087762.1 coordinate 52,468, forward strand.
GAGAGCAGCTCATGTTTGCGATGTATTGAATACACAATGAATTCAAATATATTTTTGTATTTATTTTGTATATTATTATAGTATTTTATGTATTTATAAGTATTATAGAGTATTTATGTATTTATAAGTATTATAGAGTATTTATGTATTTATAAGTATTATAATATTTATGTATTTATAAGTATTATAGTAGTTATGTATTTATAAGTATTATAGTATTTGTGTTTACTTTTATTGTAATTTTTTGTATTTTTAGTAAAATATTCACTTATTTGCTAATATTAAATTGAATAAATATTATCAAATTTCTAGAGAAATCTTAAATATCTTGTTTGAGTTAGAAGATTTCGCTTTCTTAAAAAATTGTTATCGAATTTTTAATTAAACTGTAACAACATACTAAAGCACATCACATAGTTTACCTAATTCTTAATAAGAAAGTTTTAATAAAAATATTAAATACCTATTAAATTTTAGTATTATACAAATTAAGCTGCGGACAAAAAGAAATATCATTAATTTATTATTTATAGCCTTTGAGAATATTTCAGTAACTGACTGAACATTATCTGCCGTTTTGTTCACCACCACTTCCCCCGGGCTCTACAGATCGATGGCTCCCGCTATGACCACCCCTTCACACAGGCCCGGTTCACTCCAGCTGACGCTGGTGTCTACAAGGTGCGCGCCAAGAATCACCAAGGCGAGGTTGAGGCTAGCGCCACTGTGCGGGCCCTCACTGACAAGGTTGGTCTTGTTGTTGTTTCGTTTGTAGCCATAGCCCTGTTTTAACAAGATCGCTCCAAAAAAGGTGTTTAGTCCTGAAGTCAATGGATGCGACTGTTGTGGCAAAGAGGGACAGTTGAACATGCGTGTTTGACTAGAGTCTGGGCATGTGCTATGAGTTTTTAGAGTTAGGCGTGGACAGAAAGAAGTAGTTGCATGGTAGATTTTAGTGGTCAAGATTTTAATCAAGGTGGTTGTACGATTTATATCGACTAACGATTTTGATCTCATTACCAAGGTGGACGGCGGTGGTGGAGCTGGGACAGACTCGAAGAAGACCTCCCTCGTGATCAGTAATACGGTGGTTTGGTCACCGCCAGAGTTCTTGAAGCTGTTCGGGGACAAGGTGACCAAGGAGGGGGACACAGTCATTCTCAGCTGCGAGCTCTGTGGCATTCCCACTCCAACGGTTAGTGTGTCGCGAGTTAACCCTACTATTAGTAGGCGCTTGTTTAACTTGACTATACAATGTAAACTGTAAGGGTTTACGTATGAAGAGTACAAGAGGCGTATGTATGGTTTATTCACTTACGATAAAAAATATCATCCGAAGGGTACATATTATGTAGTACCCTTGAATTATAGGGTACAAATGTTAAAAATTATATATGTACATTTTTATGGTTCATACATTTGCATTATAAGTACCCTAAGATACATAATGTAAAATGGTTAATACCGTTAAGTGGGCACTTATAGAGACACCTTGTCATATTTGAGAAATTGTCTTAAAACAATAAATAGTTTTTGACATACTTCATTGCACTTATTAATCACGTCATACAGTCAAAAATACACAAATAAATCAGAAATGGAATCATTTATTTCTTATTAATATTATTAATATGATTTTTTAATACTATTATTCTATCAAAAGTACACAAACTAATCAAAAATGGAATCATTTGCGTATTATTAATCTAGGCAATGCTTTTATTTGTCTTTAAGCAACAAAAATTATAATTATGAACTTTTTTAGCTGTCAATCTTCTTGTTTTGTGTGAATTTTTTTATTATATATACAACTTTAATATAGAATTACCTTAATTAGAATACTTCATTGGTACCTTAACTGATTCAGTATATTGAAGCTAACTGTTGACAAGGACTGACAAGGCTTTAGTCTACTGCTCCACACTTGCTGCCCTGTGTAGGTGTGGTGGAGCTACAACGGCGATTTCCTGGATCCGAGTGACAGCTGCAAGTTCTTCAATGATGGTGACTCGTACAGCCTGGTTCTGTCTAACATCGACGGGGAGGACGCTGGCCGATACTCTATCACCGGAGAGAACTCATCGGGAGTGGCCACCTGTTCTTCACTGGTCGTGGTGGAGGAGATCGGGCGACATCTGTACGTTGGCATTGATGGTGTCTCTACCTATCGACGTCATAGATAATACACGAATATCAATAATTGTTCTCTTATGTGAAGGCATGACGACTAAGCTATAAAGTGTATTTAATGACTAAATAAATTAAATGGGTGAATTATTTAAATCTGAAATAGCTGTTGGGTGAAGATTTCTTGAATTAAAAAAATTCATTGAGATAGTTATGCTTAAACATATTCAGTTTAATATTTTAAACAAAATATTTACACAAAATAGTTTATTTGACAGAAAATATTGTTACAACGATTTAAAGATTATTTTATTATACTTAAGATAGATTTGTTTTGTTACTTTTTATGAATATTATATTTTACATAACCGTGTACTTCGGTGAACCATGCTTTTTGATAAACCGTGCATTTTGCCAAAGATTTTCTTGTTCTCTCATTTTTAATATTATTATACTTTGATTTAACATTCAATCAAACGGATTGAGCAAACTCGGATTTGTAATCTTACTCAGAAACAATAAGGCATTATTTCTAACCAGATCTAAATTTCTACACTCATCACTCATATCCTTCTTCGTATATTTAGCTGTCAAAGTCTACGACGGACTGCATCTTTACAGTCTTTACGAAAATCTCGACAGAGGCAAGTGTGCAATGCTCAAAGCGATTGTCTATCAGACGACATTCTTACATTTGGTCGTTGGTGTTGGTCTTGATTTGCAGTTATAGTAATATTCTACAGTAGTGTAGTGCGCACTTGTTTCAACCCCAAACTGTAGTACTGTCCTGTGGAACTCACTGCAAAACATCATTCTAGAATAGTTATTAAAGTAGGCTACACATTATACTGTTGTCAAATGGTATAAATAATATACTTTCAATAGAAAATTAATTTTTAACATTTGCTACTATTCTGTATTGTATATGAAATAGTTAACTTTAATTTTTAATTTTCTTATTTTGCAAAAATCACATAATTTTAATTTTCTTTCGTATTCATTATTTAGAAATGCTTTATAAATTCGTATTTTTTAAATGTATTCACTGGTTAATTATGTTCCAGTATTAAATATTTTTCAACATGCATGGAATCCCTACACCCATATAACCTGTAATATGTGTAGAATACCTCTTATTTATTAATATAAGAGAACCAATAGGTACATTTTGCATGAAAGTGTCATGTATGTCTATAATGAAAGTAATAATTGATTAATGATATGAATGAAAGTAATAAGTTGTATGTTTATATGTCAGTATTTTTCATACGAAATATGTTTATATTGTAGTCATGTATTGAATAAGTTTTGCTACTTTGATTGTTATGATTTTAACTAATTGGAATTAAAAATACATCATTCTAACGCTATGATGTTTCATGAACACATTAATAATTTATATTATAATATTGTTTTGATCTGCTTTATGCATTGCAATCGAATATGTGTTACTGATTAATAATTTTGCTATTTAAAAAATATTGTTTGAAATGTTCATGTATGTTTTACCTTTATTGTGTATGTAAACTTACAAAACATACAACTGAGAAATTTTAATAATATTGTATGAACAGTAAATTACTTTCACATTTTGTTCTCCTAAAGTCAGCAATTAAATATATAACAATTTTTAGCAAGATTTTATACGTTATTTTGATTAATTTTAACAGTCAAGTAAAGAGAGACAGCAATATATTCTACAAATTTATGGAATATTTCAATTTTTATTCTCATCATTTATACATATTTTTAAATAGTTGCATGTTTGGCACGCTACATATTCTAATGAAACATAGGTATTGTTAGTATATTAAATTTGTTAACAATAATTTTTATTATAATGTAAGTAAATTATGTATAATTATTGGCTGTTTCGTCTATGTATTTTAAATAGGCAAAATATTTATGAATATTTTTTAAAAATATGCTGGGAATTATTTAACTCGAACTATATTATCTGTATCACTTGTTTCAGTTTTCAATTCAAGTAAGACTTTTCTGATTTTGATAACATGTACATTTGCTGCTTTATTAACATAAGAATTTATAGGCCTACTAACTTGTTAAGTCCGTTATAGATAGAAGAAATCTGACGTTACAAAATACAAATTATAGGTTGAATAACTATAAAGATCAAATCTGACGACTGTATTAGACTCACAGTAGATTGTAGGTTTTAGTTTAGTTATTCTGACATATGAGAATTGTTTATGTTTATTGTTAGAATCTAATGATCTTATACATATTGAACTGAAGCGTAACATTATAACATTCTCTTCATATTTATTTTTAGAAAACTAATATAACATTTCCTTAAAATACATGTATGAGATAATATCATTAGGCCTACTACACATGAACCCAAATTATGTGTCTACTTCTGTTACTCTTAACTCATCTCAGGCATGGGGGACACAACTCCTTGGCTCGCAGCACGGCATCAGCGGCGGGATCGTCGCGACCAATGTCACCCAGTCACAGCTTTCCACACCATACAAGTCTGAGCAATCTCGTTGCAACAGACAATCCTGAAACCTTGCATCGAATGACTGTAACACCCAGATTTACAAAAGATGATATCAGTCCAACTGGACATATCTTTCAGGAGACATCACCTAAGTATGATCAAATATCTTTTAAATTCTACCTATTGTAACAAGCTTTTTTTAGTTTAATGAAGAAGTTCACATTACATTTTAATTGGTTTTATTAACTAAAACTAACACATTATTTTAAACAATAATTATTTTTATTCAATTAAGGCCTATGCCCACCATGCGCGATGTGCTACGAAAAGTTGAATACATACATTTTAATTAGCCTACTTCCAATGAGCGCGACGCGACGAAACTGAAGTTGAAATTATTCAACTTTTTCTGCGACGCCGCGCGACGAAATCAATATTTCAATACAAACAAGCATAGTTTAGAAATATGTAATACGTATTTATATGTAACTACAGTGATATATAATATTTTATAATAATAATATTCTTAAATATATAAATATAAATAACTTAGCCAATAATTCAAGCCTTTTTGCTACAATACTATATAATAATAATAATGTTTTTAATAATGACCTTCAAATCATTATGATCTACACAATGGTATCAATTTCAAACACGGAATGTATTACTAAATCGCTACCATAGCGCAGTAAAGAGAACGCTATATTTCTAAAACATACCATATTGACACCTTTTATTTAACAAGATTTTATTAATAACGTTGATTTCAATAAATCCATAATCCCAGCGATTCAAAAATATTGGTGACTATTAATTGAATAATGCCAAGTATGCAAAATTAAAAATTATTAATATTAATCCTGGCGATTCAAATTATTAATAACATTATTACTGGTAATTAAAAATTAATAAAATTCAAATCAATGCGGCACGTTTCAATTCAATTAAAATGAATCCAAAAAATTAATTTGCACGTTTTATAGATTTTCTTCGATTTAATAATTTCTTCGCGTCGCACGTAGTGAGAACCGAAATAAATTTTTCGCCCCGCGTGCACCGTCGCATGCGCATCGTGCTTGGTGGGCATAGGCCACAATAATAATTAAATATTACAAATTATTCTACGGACCCAAAAGACAAGCTTTCTTAGTATTAATATTATACAGTTAATTGCATGAAAATCATTTTGTTTCAACAGTTATTTCGCGAAAAATTTAGTTTTCGAATTACCGATTGAGTGTTAGCTATTTCTATATTTGGAAATATTTATATGTTTGGCAATATTTCTATGTTTGTTCAATAACTACTCATGTAGTATTGATTTTGATGCAATAAATGTTAATTTACAATAGGTTAAATAAATTTGATGCTCAAAGTAATCATTTACTTTGTAGATTCGGGAACGTATGTTTACATTTCATTGTTAGAAAAACTAAATTAACACAAGTTTTTAATCATATCAAACTCGTTACGCTTGTTAACTCAGAGTTTTTATTGTTATAAATCATGTAGTAACTAATGATCATGAAAAAGCACAAGTGGTTTTGATTTTACATTTTTCGCATCGGTCACATTTATTTCTTGGAATCAATAAAGAATAAACTGATATTTACAGTGCAATAATTACTGTTAAATGAATTATGATGTTCATAATAAAGAGCATAAAGTGATAACATTTACAGCAACTATTAATATTAAAATTCTTTTGACTACAATTTTTTAGTTACCACTGTTGCTCCTGACAAGCAACTATTTTAACCTTAACACGTTAACGTTTGTTGTTTCAACCCTTTTTGTTTATATAACATCTAACGTTTACAAGTGCTGTTTGACCTCTTTTGTTGCACTTGTAGATCTCTAACAGGCGTGCTGCTTAACACCTTACCTGACTATCACTTTCCCACTGAAAGGTATCCAACCAGCCGCCACCCGAACAGTACTTAACACTTCGCCACATTCTAATGCGGCCTGCACATCTATCGTATTATGTATATTTGCTCCTAATTATTTATAATTATCTATATAGTTTTCTGCATGATACTACTATAGAATCAATCTGTGTATACCCCGTCATCTTTACCTGTGCAATTTTGCCATCAGTAATTTACACTATAATTTAGTTTTATTTATGGATATATATATATATGATATATTGATTTCTATTATTTATTTAATATTGATTATGTATAAACTGCATAATATTATGATCTACATTCGCTTATCATATTTATATGTAAACCAATATCAGTTAAGAGGAATAAATTGTTTCGATAATAAAGTTATTAATATTAGTTTATATCTATTTAATTATCAACCAATTTTTTGTTAAACAAATTTCACTTTATAATGTTTAATTTTGCCTTCATGTAATTAAATTTAAATAAAAAGTTTCGTACAGTTTTCGAAAAGTCCTCTAAAATACCATAAAATTGGATTATAATGTTTGATATTGGTTTAATTCACTTTCCAAAAATATAAAATATTATTAGAATCTTTATCAAGTTTTTCAATGATGATATGCTTGATTGTATCATAACTATCTACATATATTTGTCAAATGATAGCTAGAAACTGAAAATCTGTCACTTTGCTGCATCTTATAATATACAGTATATCAAATGTACCGATAATTACCATATTGTAGCATGGTATGTTCTATTGCACTAGTTTTTTGCATCTGGTGATTTGCTAACAATCTGTTGCTGATTCTTTCATCCTTCAATCTTTCATTATAACCATGGTCAATTATAATGTTCACTCGGTCAAAGCAAATGTAATATAGTACCTACGTAGACTGCACGCGAGTCGGTCAACACTTATAGAGGTAAGTGACATCATAAATTACATAGTGTTATAAATCGTTGTCGATTTACCATGAAGGTTTACATATAGTTATATACTCATATTTAGGGAGTATTTTTCAGTTCTGTTTTTTTCTTAATATAATATTGGCGCGTTAATTATGTTTTAAAATTTTATTTCTATTCTATAATTAAAGCAATTTTAATCATAATAATGTCAAATGCAGTTTAGTTTAATAAAAAATATATAATATTTATTATTGTAAGTCGCAGACGATATTAATTTGACTGACATTTTTTAATGCACACGCTCAACCTGTAGCCTATTGCTGTATGTTTACCAAGGATAGGTACTGATTCTATAAACAAAAGCCTATAAACTTTCACTAATATTCATTTACTAAAATCTATTTTTCAGTGTAAAATTGCAATAACTGAATTCATATCTATAGGCTACATATATGTATATCTATGAGGCTGCCAGGCTCTCACTATCTCACTCACAAACACTCACCGCTTGGTCAGATCTCGCAAGAACTACGCCTCAACACGCAGACCATCCTCGCCACTGACTCTGGAGCAGTCTCCCCCCGGTTCGCAAGAAAGTTCCCGACCACTCCAACGCGACATGGTTGACGGACTCCCCAAGAAGGCCACCGCCCAGTACACCTCGCCGGGCCGCAATGTTGGCGAATCTGGCTTCTTTCCACGCCAGGTGGCCGCCACGACCAAGAGTGAACAACCTGCCGATGGAAAGGCGACCAAGGGTGACCAGCCTTCCGATGGAAAGGTGGCCACAGTCTCACCAGACAAGAAGACTAATTCAAACAGGAAGGACAATCCTTTGTTGGCTGAAGCACTGCCTGTCAAGAAGCCGGCGGCTATTTCTGTGGAACAGAAGGTAAACTTAAAATTTTCTATATTGTTACTACTCAGAATCAACAAATCTAAATGTCCAATATACCTATAGGTACATAATAACTCCTAGATTGTTGCATTAGGTATTGTATTAAATAGAAATTATTTTTAAATAAAATGTTACCAGCTGAGTTTTTTAATAAAATGTATGGACTAATTAATTGTCTTTTCAAACAGAGTAAAAAAATAAGGAAATTTTTCATTAAGTAACATCTTAAATTTGTTCAGGATCTAATATCTTTACTATATCCAAACACTTCCATAGAAAATATTGAGATAGGCATACAAATAATAAAATTGTGGAATAGTTTTTAAGTAGTCAGTTTGCATTGCTAATCCAGGGCGATCTTTTGAACAAATTTGCACATAATTCGGAAACTTCAAACTATTACTAAAAAAAACAAGTAACAATAGGAGAAAAATTTACTATTAAATAGCATATATGACTTTGTTGATTTTTTTATATCCAAATAGAATTTTCCTCGTGTTATTACATTTACCAAATTTCTACTGTTGAAAGGCAATTGGACGTCAGAACATTTTTCAAAAATAAGTATTTTTTTAAAACTAAAACTCTTTTTTATGCCGCATTTTTTCCACTAATAACAGATTACCATGCAATCGTTTAATATGAATTACGTATTGATTTGGTATATTTAAAAATACATGGATTAAAATGAGGTGTTAGTTAATTATTTGATCGCCTATACAAATGCCATTTTTGACAAATTTTAGACTTCAGTGCGTTTTATTTTGAAGAGCTGATTACCCAATATTGATAAAATTGATATACGATAAAATTCCTACCACCACAAAAATATAAAAAAATTAGGGTACCGGAAATTAATTCATTGATTGCGAGATATTAATACAATTTTATAAAAAAAATTAAATTATTATTTTCTAGTTGTTTATTATCAACCGAACTGCTGAAAGACCAGAAAAGAGGTCGTGTTATACCATTAAATTATAAAATAATTGTTAATATCAACATTGTTTAAATCCTAATATTAATAGCTCAACTCTATAATACAGGTACTGAGACCGCAAGTGGAACACATATGGATCTAAACTACAGTTTAATAAAATCCGAAAAAACATTTTATTAGAGGAGACTGAGATAGACGATAACATTAAAAACCCGAAAAACATGAAGCTATAGAGTCCACCTCCGTTCCTCTTCCTGTCCAGGCCCCCACAAAGGTCCCAGTGAGCAGCGCCAATAAAGCACCACCAGTTTCGGACCGATCTAAACTGCAGGACGCTCTGCCCAGACACAACATTGATGGGTCGTCCTCCCCGACTATCACAAGTTCACCAAGATCCCAGTCCCCGTCACGTGTCAAAATTGTCCACGAGTTTGATGGGTCCAGCGGCAGTGTTCCGCTCTAGATTGTGCTCTTGTTTTGTTGTTTGGTGTACGAATTATGTCTTGTGATTTCATTATAAACTGTTTCTATAGATTCAAGATTCTTTGAGAAAGATTCTCTTCACTATACGTATATTTTAATTTCATCTGTTATTACCTTTTTGTAGGATACGCACTTTATCTTTATTACCATATTATTTTAGCAAGGGACCTATTAAAAATAAAACTCAGTTCTGTTATTTACTTAAATATAATTGTTGTGATTACTTTTATATTATAAAGTGTGATAATTATCTGTATGGCCATATCTTCAGTGACAGTGACACTAAAAGTTTAACAAGTTTATGGACTACGATAGATTTTTACCAGAGTAATATTCAGCTTTTTTCCGTATACTGCGTATAGTGAGAACTTTCGCAACGCATTGTATTTTATAATCCTTACTTGATACAATTGGATGTATTCAATATATGTTTTATTATGTATGGTTCTTTCGTTACCTACTCTTTAATATTTGTTTTTGCTAAATATTTGTAGTACGTTACATGTAAATCAAACTTTAATTATGATGTTTCAGCCTTTATTTTTACTTAATTACGATTGCATATCACTTATCTGTATTCTTCTAGAGGTTTCTTTCCTCTTTATTTAACTTTTTAGAAAGTTTTATTGCATCGATTCTTGTTGTTTTCGTGAAATAAAAAAAATAAACAGCTTTATTTTAAAGTGCTGATATCTCTTGTTTTATTCCCGATTTATTGAAACTAATATCAAGGTTGCATAGTTCGTCTACTAATTAAACTAAGTCCTTCTTTATTTTACTTTCAAAATCTATAGAAGTACATTTTCAGAGTGGTTTAGAATGTGCGCTATATCGTAGTTATTTTTGAACTGTTTTTTTTTTTGTCGAATTACTAAACGAAGTTTCGTGAAATTTGATAAGGCTAAATTCTCCTATTTATCAATTATATAATTAAATACAAAGCGCAATGCTTTTTTATTTTTAGTGAATATTTAGTGACTAGTATTATATTTTAATACACCTATTCGCTAATTACTGACTCAAACATGTTCTCCAGATATCAATTTTATAAATAACTATTTCGCAATATAATTAAAAAAATTAATCTTGTCTGAGAAATTAGTTATAAACTGACTTTGTTCAAATGGGGAAAGATTCCTATATTGTATACAATATAGGTCAAAGTCAATTTGTACATACATGTACAAATCAAAGATACATATTGTTTATAATCTATTCACTTGATTATTAGTTTTCATATGGATAAAAACGTGTTAAAAATTATTTACAGATCTTTATTTTTTGTTTAATAAAATTATTATTATAATGGATTACAAAAAAGAAAATCATTGGTATCTGAGATCTGAAAAAATTACTAATTTACGCAGTAAATCAAAATTTAGTTCCTTAGTGACTATCATAAACGAAATAAATATTATTCTCGCAGCCTAAAAACTTATATATGTAAATTTACAAAACTTGAATTTACCGAAAAGGGATTCAGGACACTTTTTATAAGTGTTAATTATACTATTCACATTTCTTGACAATAATAATGAAAACGTTTTGGATTAAAACCGTAACCCATCTGTGAGGCTATCATGGACAGTGAATTAATTCAAATTAATTAAATAGCAGAAAGTGAATAACAAAAATAGTATGCTTAAAACATGTACACTAGTTGTGTAGATTGAGTAATTACTAAACAAATTTTAATTCTAAAATGCAATTTATAGAAGGGGTTGAAGTTATTTAAAAACTGTCCAGAATAGCCCCACTTTACGGTACCACGTATACCTCGTTAAACTGACAATTTTTAAAGATTTACCATGTATACCATGTTTAAATTGTAATTCTTGAGATTTAGCAAGTATACCTTAATTACTTTAATAGGTAATTCTTAGAGATATCCAGGCTGAACCATTTGAGCCACCATATAAACAGACAGCATAGAATTTACTTAAACTACATCACAATTTAAATTTATAGAGAATATTAACTATATAGGCTAAAATGCTAGTGACCTCCCCTTCCGGTAAATAGACTTCTAAAATCGTCTGGTGCTACCATATCGTCGGTGGAATGACAAACCGACGTAAGTAAACTTACGTCAATTTTGAGTTAAATTAAACGTTAAACCGTTAAATGATGTTTGGGGTGGCCTCCACCCCAATGACATATTCATTATTCTGAAGCCAGTGAACTTTTTTTACTTATTCGCCCGGTGTAGAAACCAACCCGCAGCCGGTGAGAAGCCAGCAACCGTCAAGATTCTACAACCAAACAATCAGTGGCAAGTCTTTTTGTTACATAAGACATATTGCAATAAGATGTGAATATAGTGTATAATTTTGGATGCTCAATAAAATGGTCATTATTTAAAACGAATGAAAAAATCATTATCTATTTTCTCATTATCTTTCTAGGAATTTGTACATTGTCTTAAATTTAAAATTAGATTATTATGTTGTATCACATTTTTTAACGCCTAGCGTATATTAATTATATGCATCCCCAAATTTAACCGAGATTCTTTATTTCGAAACATGATTAATATCGAAAGAATATAGAAAAACTTCTTTATTTAAAATATATATTAGAATAATTAAGAAAATTATTTTAAAATGCATTACAAAAACAGTATCAAAATATACAACAAAATAACGCATTATCAAATTGATATAATTATGTAATATGAAAGGGTTAAACCAGAATGAAACTGTAGCATAATGTGTTGTACAGATAATACTTTTACATATTAAATTTGAGCATGTAATGTGTTTATGTATATACAAATTCAAAACAACGAATATATATTTAGTCTGGCATTTTACAGCCAAAATCCTCGTCTGTTTCAACTCCTGTTTCTTCCTGAAATAATATATATAATAATATATATTAAGATATGTATTAGACATATAGCAGCAAACACTATATTCCTAAAATATTTCACATTTACAATATTTATTTAATTAAGTATATATTTATAATTAAAATAAGTACTTATTAATAAAAATTATAATATTATATACATATATATTATATACAGTTACAATTATATACTACTAATAAAATTAAAGTAGCATAAGGAACCTTCTTCTTTTTCTTACTCGGTGGATATCCAGCTTTCTACAGTACAGACATCAGAGAGTCAAATACAACGGTAGTCACTCATCATGGTTGAGAACGCACGCGGGTGTCCCTCAGGGAACGAAGATTGGCCCCATTGC
>JAUZND010087763.1:0-36932 GCA_034780555.1 Coelogynopora nodosa
TGTAATTGTAATTGTAATTGTAATTGTAATTGTAATTGTAATTGTAATTGTAATTGTAATTGTAATTGTAATTGTAAATGTAATTGTAACTGTAACTATAATTGTTATTGTAATATGAGAACATGCTAAAACTCTTAAAAATTGAAGAGAATTACAGAAACTAGAACACATTCTTTTATTATTTGCGACAATAAGAGACTATTAAACATTAATTAAATCATTTATCTTTTATTGTGATGGTGTTAAGTATTCCAATACCTCCACTTATCATTTATATATTAATAAACTACAAGATATGACAGAACCAACCAACGATTCTGAAACTTGGTACATCATATATAAAATATGTAACTGATATCTATAATTTAGGCACATTCGGTTTCTTTATTATAGGCCGTCTGATATACTGTCGTTTTCCATGTTAATAGCATATATTATGTATATATATTACCATGTAATCCTTTAAATATCAAATATCAAATAATATTAATCATCACTACAATTCACGATAACTTTGTGATGTAAGGTGTCAATCAATCAATTAAAAAGAGTATATTAAAATTTTGACACCTAATTATGTCAGCGCAAAAAGTATAGCCGAGTTGTTATTGTTCACTAATACATTCCACTTACATTCTCTTTTTGATGTCTCAATTGTTTCAAACAAGTCTCCAGTCTTTGAGTGTTCTATTTGCAGAATGTAATTTGTCTTGGTAGACGTCAAGTCGCCAGACCAACTGATATATCGGTAGCATAAATTGGCATAACTCATGTTTACTTTTGTTTCTGAAACTAGATGACAAAAATAGTGAGACTGTATTAATCTAAATAAATAATAATATCGATTCAGAATTGTAAATTTTAAATGTTTAATTCACAAAGTAATTGTAGGATTGCCAAAAAGTAAACATAATTAACTTTGTTATAAAAATTTTCATACCAAATTAGTACTGTAACACATTCAATAAAAGCAACATTTTAGATTTTTTTAATATTCCAAACATTTCTACTTATAATTGTTCCAAACATTAAGTATAAACAAATAAAAACTAATGATACCGTTTAAAAACAAAAATAACACATCATAGAAAAAGTTATATGAATTATTTTGTAATCTTTGTTATATATATATCAATCATGCAGTTCATGGATCTTGATGAATACTGGTAATTTATGACCATCTCATAATGAACACGTTTCAAATGTGAAGTTTAGACATTTCAACTCTTCAACTGATATCTAAGTTGTCAGATTTTAAATTACGATTTCAAAAATATTTGGTCATCCACCTTATTTAGTAAAACAAAATATGCCCATACAAAATCTAGTAGGTATGACATTAAGAAGAATTTATAATTCGGTGCATTACACTATATTGATCTTCAAGATCATTTAATTCTTACAATTGAAAAGAAGCTTAGTCATTAAATAAATGTTTTGAATTAAAATTACAACGTCATATTGGTTTAAATTTCTAAATGTTACGTTAAAAAAGGTACACTAATCAAATTATCTCGGTTATTATTTGAAGACAACAAACTTAAATTTAATTTATGGAGTCTTTGCTAAAATTTAATTACATTACATCTACAATTCTACTAAATGAAGGCAGTAAATTGACCTAAATTTGTCTTTACTTTTGCACTTCTTCTTGTGTATTTGTGTCCAATCACTTATTGGTAATGCGGTATCCATAGTTTCTTCCCATCCATAGATTTGAAAATAAAATACATCTTGTTCAGAATTGTTGAAAGTGTCTAAATTGTTTAAAAAACAAAATGTAGTTAATGGTTATTTGCTGGTAAAAGTTTATCACAACGATGTAACGTCAAATATTCTTACATGTTGGTTCTGTGACATTGAACGTTTCGTAAACGGTCGCCTTATTTAGAGATATATTAATAGTAAAAGAGGTATAGTTCAACGGTTCCCATGCAAGCGTCCGCAAGCAATTGTTGATGTAGGTCATATTGATGTCTTGATCTGAAAGAGTAAAAACACTGTTTTTAAAGGTTTAGCGTAAAAAGCCTGTGACATTATCAAAACTTTGAAAAAAGTCACGATATTGGCTAAAACTATAGGATTACGTTTGGTGTTAAACAATATAACAAGCCGGAAAAGGGGACCAATTCCAATGACCACTTGCACTTTGCATAATTCATTAGTAGTTTCAAATATTATTCCTATTAAATTACAACATACGAACACGGGCCAATTGTAAGTAGTTTTGTACAAATAAAACCCTGATGTGATGTTACATTGATTCTGTTTTGCTTTCATACAATAATAAAGCGGTAAATGTTAATGTCTTTACGTTTCTGAATTTATCAAAATCCAAAAAAATACTGAAACTGATTATAAATATATATGTTAAACACATTACATGCGTATTGAACATATTAAAGATTCTTGTAGGTGTTCTAATGTATTCATGATTTATTATCTTTTGTAATGTTCTGTTAAGTTTTAGGACTCAAATGAACACTTCCAATGCCTATGTTTTATACAAAAAATATTGAATCAATGTTTTTTTAACCTTTACGTCCAAGGATGTCTTTTAAAATGAAAAAAGACTTGCATAGTGAGTCTTAAATCAGAAATAAACTTACTTTTAAATGATATCGCAAATTTCGGATGTTATTAACTATATTAACTTACATTACTTTTATCATGCAACATTGTAGTGCATGCATACTATGTAATTACTTGTATATTTGCTAACAAATATTATTGAAAATATGCAGTGAATTTTAAGAAGAAAACGAAAACCAAATAACAAGATAATGCAACAATAAAGCATATAGACTATAGAACAAATACAATAGAACATAGAAATATAAAACAAATAGAACATAGAAATATAGAACAAATAGAATATAGAAATATAAAACAAATAGAACATAGAAATACAGAACAAATAGAATATAGAAATATAAAACAAATACAACATAGAAGTATAGATCAAATAGAGCATAATGAAACAATAGAGCATATATATCAAATAGAACAAATAGAACAATGAAATATAGAACAAATAGAACATACACATATATAACAAATAGAGCATATAGAACAAATAAAACATAGAAATATACAACAAATAGAACATAGAAATATAGAACATATAAATATAGAACATATAAATATAGAACATATAAATATAGAACATAGAAATATAGAACATAGAAATATAGAACATAGAAATATAGAACAAATAGAGAATAATGCAACAATAGAGCATGTACAATAGAACAAATAGAACATAGACGTATAATGGAACATATACATATAGAACAAATAGAACAAACAGAACAAATAGAACAAATAGAACAAATAGAGAATAATTCAACAATAGAGCATAAACAATAGAACAAATAGAACATAGACGTATAATGGAACATAGACATATAGAACAAATAGAACAAACAGAACAAATAGAACAAATAGAACAAATAGAACAAACAGAACAAATAGAACAAATAGAGCATAATGCAGAAATAGAGCATAATACAACAATAGAGCATATAGAACAAATAGAACAAATAAAACATAGAAATATAGAACAAATAGAACAAATAGAACAAATAAAACATAGAAATATAGAACCAATAGAACAAATAGAATATAGAAATATAAAACAAATATAGCTTAATGCAAAAATATGTTATTTAGGAATAACAAATATAAAATGTTCAGAATGTTACACATGGAAAACGCATTAAAAATAAACGATACTGATAATATAATATTATATTATATGTTTGTCAAAACTATTCAATTTATGATGCAACAAAATTATGATATACTTCAGTTTTTAAGTAGAAATTTTTTAGACAATTTTACGAATACAACTGGAAAGCACTATTGAAAATGTCGGCTGCTGTTACTGACATTAAATATTATCCAAAAATCCAGCGATGTGTTTAAAAAAGGTATTCAAACTCTTGAACTTGTTATTACTAAATGGTTCAGTTTCATACGATGTGTTTCATATGTGTTGGAAACAATTAACATGAAAAACATCAATTTTTTATACTTTTAGAGCACACCTAAACTATTCGATGTTTAAATATATTATAATCAATCTGTCACGGAGTTGCTCAATTTGTGAAATAATGATATTTTAACTAACATTAATGTGATCTATGTTTATTTTTCTTACAGAAACAAATTCGTTCATTCAGGTTTATAACCCCGCTGACTACAACCATATGCATCACATGATTATATGTAAATGATCCATATAATTGAAATTTGGTCTCATCTGATTCATAATTGTCAAATACGTCTGAAAAAATGCAAAAATTAAGACCGATATATAATTTATAATCAAGTTTGTTCATATTTTTATTTTTAAACCAACCGTATTTCTCTTGGAGAAGCTTTATTACTGACATAATATATATATATTGTATGTTTTATTAATGAAATATAGGTTTAGTGTAAAGAACTTAAATTGCTCATTATTAAATGAAAAAAAGATATTCGATTTATACATTTTTGTATACTAAAATTATATATTCACTTTAATAAAACGTATTTTTGTTGCGATAACTTAACGTAGGTCAACAATGAATATATTTTTGTAAATATTAACATATTTAAACAGTCTTGCAATTTATACTAATTTTAATAATATATGTAATTAATATATTGCCCACAGTATCATTAGGATGTAATAATTGTGTATTTTAGATGTATACCTGGCCTGATGAAGTGATATTTATATTGGTCTGATTATCAGTGCGAAAAGAAAACCATTAATAACATGCATGTGCTTGACTCAATTGAGTATGTTTTAAATATTTTGCTGAATAATATAAGTGGTTCCATAAATATCAAAGTCTGACTAGTAAGGGTGGTTCTGTGACTATGTGTTCTGCGTAAATTGAAAACTCCACATATGTATTCGAGTACACTGTCTACACTATACAATAGCCTAAAGACAATTGTCTAAATGTTACATCATATATTTAACAAAAACCTCATGGTCAACCTATCATTGTATTAAATTCTTTACAATTATTACTTTATATTATAAAATATATACATTTGATATATGTATTAATAGAGTTATTTCCACAACATTTTTAAATTTAGATTAAGGCATAGTTAATATATAGCCTAATCCCAAACTAATCATCACTTATTTCATATATTTCATAATACATATCACATCTTTCATGGTTGTAATTAACCTACATGTTGTTACATTTGCAGCAATGTATTTCCGGTTAGTGTGAGTAGTATTGTATAAAATGTTGACATAATACCCTTCATACGGTGTCTGATGGCTCCACGTTATGGTTCGGAAACATCTGCGGACGTGGATTAACCGAACTGTGTGGTTAACACCTGCAATCAAGTGTACATACTATAAACTGATAATGTTATGCATTCTTGAAACAATATATACTCAATACAATTTACATTATAGTGTATCAGTTACAACAGCCTTCTATATAAAATAATAAAACTTTTACCATCGTCTCCACATAACTTTACAATTTCTATAAATATTCCCCCCTTTTCAAATTCCAATATTTAAATACATTGAAATAAAAATTAATAAAACATAAAGTAAAAAACATTAAAAAAATAATTCCGAAAGTTGATATTCATAATTGTTCAGTATATTGTTAAACATAAAAAGATATGAAAAATAATACATTTTTTCACTAATAATAGTAGATCTTTCCTAAAGTGCTTATATTTACCTTTTTTATTACTATTATGCTTCTCAAAGCTGATAGAAGTAGTATTAAGAGGTAGTATGATTCGGTTAGTTTGATTTATCTACATACACCTTTGAATTAATATAAACAACAGTTGAAAAGCTGTTAATCTTAAATTAAACTTAAAGCTATTTTAAACTAGTAAAATAACTTAATTATCTGCTAAAGTTGGTGATTAAAGATTTTTTTTAAATTTTTAGACAATCACATTATTTAGTGAAGCACAATATACTAATACACCAATAATTCTCATTGTTGATGGCAAGAACAATTTGTTTAGTAAGAAGAAAAAAGTAAAATATCGTACTTAGAATATTAGAAAAGAAAAAGTCACAATAAACAGAAACCTTTCAAATATATTACTGACGCATATTCTTCCGCAGGTTTCTTTTATTGTAACTTGTTATTTTTAAATTTGTTTAAAGTTTTCAACGTCGATTTTATCAATAAAAATAGTCGCTTACTATAATAAAAGCTCAAATAGAGTCTTGTTAATTTAGGAATTTATTGTATTCAAATTAAAATCAAGCTATTTATGTTATTAATTCCATGCAGTTTCAAAATGTAACAAATCGGAATAATTACGCAATATTTTCTTTTAAAATGGTACAATAACCGAAATATAATTTTTTTTATTTTAAGTCAATAGTCAAACTCATTAAGTAGAAAGGTATTATTTATTATTCTACTACATTATTACAGAAATCAGATCAATGACAACTTATTTTGACTTAATTAATCACATACTTTTGCATTTCTTCTCATGTATATATGTCCAGCCACTTATGGGTAATGAGGCATCCATTCTCTGCCTCCATCCATAGATTTGAAAATAAAAATTATCCAATTCAGAATTGTTAAACGTGTCTAGTTAAAAAAAACACGAACATTATGTAAATCTACATTTGCCTGTAAAGATTTTATCAAAATATATTAGTTTTCACTAATCTCACGTGTTGCTTTTGTGATATTGAAAGTTTCGTAAACTTGCACCTTATTCGGAGATATTATAATAGTAAAATAGGTATAGTTAAAGCGTTTCCATGCAATAGTCCTTAGGCACTTTTTACTGAATTTCTTTGTGATGAATTGATCTGTGAAAGGAATAAATAAAAAAAAACAGCTTTAATGTCTAACACCGTGAAACTCTGTAACAGTTCCATATGTTTGCACTCCCCTAGAAACGTTTCGTAAGCTCAGTCGTAAGTTAAATATTATAAAGCAAACTGAGTTTAAGATATGAAACGTTTGACTATAAAAATAAATATATTGTTCAGGATCTGAGACCCACTCGAAATCCTCTTTATAATTTTTATAACTTCATAACTATAATAATTGTTATTAAATTATGATATATACTGTAGACAAGTTCCACTTGCCAGTAAGAGCACAATCAAGATATAAAAGAAATATAGTTTATTTTATGGAGGATTAGGGAACATATTTTCATAATCTTTGCATAAAATAGCGATCATGAAATAACACAATTACAAAGTTGAATTTCTGTAAATTACCATATGTTCGAAAAATCCTATTATCATAAAGTTAAAAACATGTTATGAACATATCATTAGTAGCCCTTGTAGCAACTATTCAGTTTTAAGTTAAATTATATAAAAGAAAAACACTTCGAAGAATTTATTTTGTTTTATTAAATGTAATTAAATCAATTTGACCCCCATTTCAGGACTTCAAAAATCAAATAAACGTAGCACAGTAAGAGTTAAATCCGACATGTAGGCTAGACTTTTAAAAGTAAGTGCTACATTTTTGTACATCCAGATAGCATGGATTATCACAAACTACGTTTATTATACAGGACAGTGCAGGTGTAGTTTGCAATTTTAGCAATTATTAAGAATATTTGTTACCAAACAAATTGAAACAATGCGGTTAATTGTAATCTAAAAACAAAAACCATAACGTAAAATAAACACATACAATATGTTTGGGAATATTAAAATCTAAAGGTGACATCAAACAATGTATAATGGTGATATACTATAGTGAAAACTTTTTTCGATATTCAACCAATATAACATACAGAGGGAGGTTTGTCAAAACTATTTAATTTCAAATGTAACAACATCGTAACATGCTTCAGTGTTTAGCATAGGTATTGGATAATTTGAACTTATGCCGCCAAACATGTTCGATTTCAATCAAACAATTAATATATAAAATACCAATTTGCAATACTTTTGGACTATAACACCTTATGCATGCGAAGTTATCAAAATATCAGACAATAGAGCAATTTTTTAAATAAAACTGAAGCGTATTCTTACAGTAACATTTTCGTCCATTCAAGTTAATTGACTCGCTAACTACAACCCTTGTCGTTGTCGCATTATGCGTGAATGTTCCGTACAATTGAAATTTGATATCATCTGATTCATAATTGTCAAATATGTCTGCAAAAAGCGGGAATACTAGCAACCTATAAATAGTTTACTGTTGAGTTTCAACATAGTTTTCATTATTAACATAATATTCGTACAAATAGCAATATTTTTATGACATGAATATTGTAATATTAAACCAAAGTCCTGGTTTTGAGGATATAAATGGTTAATAAATAAATAGATTTTATCTGATCGGATAATTTGTTGAAGTTAAAATTTAATGGAACTCAAAATGATATATTCTTTTACTTGTGTTTTCTTAAAACTTTGCGTTTTATACAAAAGTTCGGCGGTAATACACATATCTCTTAAATATATATGCGGAAACTTAATTCAAAATTTAAATTAGTATAATAAATTAAACGAAATGGGGCGCCGAAAATAAACTTAAGAATCTGACAATGATGCGAATGACTGCTTAATTTAAGCAATAAAAATATTTATTCCATTAGTGTAAAAGTTCAGCATAGTAAATGTAGTTGTGTAAAATCTGCGCAAATTCACAACAAAATCCATTTATTTAAGTGTACCACTCTGCTTTAGGATAAAGACAATTTTCAACAAATATAGCATTGTAAATAAATTATAAAACAAAAACTTTATAGTTAACCAATGATTGTTTAAGTTTTCTGTGTATAAATGTGTATATTCAGAAACATATGTAAAGTATATAATTCGAAGTAAGATATATGTAACATAAAATGTTTATTTCCACATACATTTAAATGTGTTTTAAATGTGTTTTTTGTGTAAAAAATATATTATGTAAATTAGAAATTAGAAATACTATAAAACAGATCATATAATAATATACCGAAATTCTTTCGTTTTGCTTTAAGTTACAAAGTTATAAATATTTATTAATCTTTTTTTTATTTCAATATTTTGAAGAAATATGTCTTAAATACGTCCTACATATGTCTCAAATATGTCCTATTTTTCGCTTAAATATGTCCTACATATGTCTTAAATATGTCCTACATATGTCCTAAATATGTTCTACATATGTCTTAAATATGTCCTACGTGTGTCTTTAATATGTCCTACATCGGTTTTAAATATGTCCTACATGTGTCTTAAATATGTCCTACATATGTCTTAAATATGTCCTACAAATACATATGTCTTAAATATGTCCAAAATATGTCCTACATTTATAATTTATATATTTTCTAATGAGACATTTTCTTTCGTAAACGATGACCATAATCCTTCAGAAAACGACACAATTTATACAAACAATTGATTTGATGACCCGTACATTGACTATGATACAATATTAATTACTGTAACCAGATTGTATTTGCTACCTTCACAACTTATCACTACCTAACCATCACCACCACCATCACCAGTCATTATCGCGCATAATACATAGTTTATTCAATCCCCAATAAATGTGTATATTACATAAAAAAGCACACATCTTGCAGAGCTAAGCTGATATCACACCTACATTGTGTTGTATTTGAAGCCACGTATTTCTCGTAAGTGCCACCAGTATATGTAACGTTGATCAAATACCCCTTATAAGGGGCTTTATGAGTCCAGGTTATAGTTCGAAAACATGAGCGGACGTATGATAACCGAATTGTATTATTAACACCTGCAAAACATATACAAATAATAATATTCTTAATTAAAAATATGTATATAATCATAACTGTGGACATTAATGTGTCATTTGATTCACACCAACTTTGATAAATTAAAATGAAGAACATAGAACATAACCCATCACTTTTTTTCATTGCTGTGTATTTATTTGATAATAAATCAATCTGACTTACTTGGGCACTCTTTAGGGATCAGTTTTATATCGTCGGTTACAATAATTATGCGTTTCTCATTATCGCTTATCAAGAGTTCTCCAAACACTTGAAATCGGAGACCTTCTGGCTCTAAGTTGCTGAATGTATCTGACATACCAAAGGCATAATATTGTAATCATAACAACTGTATTGTACTACGTATTATGGATGATAATCTTGTCTCACACTGTAGAAATTAAAACTTAAGTTAACCAAATATTGGTATACTAGTGAATAAACATGGTAAATACTGTGTTTGACAAAATTATCATCTGATATGTAATATATTATAATGATGTATATTTGAGGAAAACAAATGTACAAATGGGAATCGAGTACATATAGATAAAAAATGCAGTAAACATAGAAATAATCAAATGACAAGTTTAAAACAGGAAAACATTGCGGAACGAAATGAGATTATATAAAAAAGGGGTATAATTGTACCTAACGATACAGTAGTGCTTGCAGTGAATGGAAGTATAGATTATGAGGTATAGTTTATCTGCAGCATGTACATTATAAGGCGACGATATTTCAGAGAGGAGAAGTTGGTAGAATTATAAAAAAGGATCAGTGATCTTGAAACGACAGATAAGTGTTCTGTTCTGCACTCGGTGTTGCGGAAGTTTGGAGAAGACCATAAGAGACGCGTATTCTAGAACAGAGCTTATCATGCCGAAATAAATGGTTGGTAGTTCTGAATCACTATACGGAATGGTCAAAGAATCAGGAGTGCGTACATACTTTTAGAGTATGTACTAACATAAAGTTGTTAATGTTGATGAGTCTGGCCGTAAAATTTCTTTTCAATGAACAGGATAGGGTTTTAATCTTTTTAGTATTGAGGTCGAGATTGATGTCTGATGAGCATTGTAGAATGCTGTTGTGTTCGTCTAAGACATTACATTGGGGTTCGGAGGCGTGAAGCTGAGCTTAGAAAGCAGAGTGAATTATCCTCGATACATTGCGGAAGGTGCTAGTAACCAAGCAGAACAGAGCGGGCCCCAAGATCGAACCCTGGGGGACACCTGAAGTAACGGAAACAGGCCGGGCTGATTGTCGAATTGCCGATGAGCGTAGATTGTGTTCTTCCGTCGAGTGAATTAAGATATTCAATTTCAATTTATAAAAAAAACATAATTAATAAAAGAATAAAACAAATTTATGTGAGTTTTCATTTTTACAAGAAATATGAGTAGTAATAAATATAATAGAATACTTCTAAATCTTAAAATTAATCAATTATTTAATTTCAATTATATGTAAAAAAGACTTCCTTTATATTTGATATCTACTGTATATCTGCTTTAACACATTTAACACAATGTTTAAGTCTCATAGAAGTGACTAACTATTTTGTAACAGCGGCGTTGTTCTTACCCCACTGGTTTGGATAAAAGTATCGGTTACAAGACATAAATTAACATATTTTCATATTCGCTTAATCTGAATTGCATCTTGAATATTTGTTTAATTCATTTATTAATTTATACAATAACATAACATACTTTTATTCTTGAATTTTTAACCGCATTTATATTTAATATTTATTCATTTTTTTAATAATAATAATCATAAAAAATTCTGTTTAGATTGAATGAGTGATTTCACGATATCGCTAGATATATCACAGTTTGTGGATAGATAATTATTGATGATGTCAATAATCACCAAAAGCTAAAATGAATTCATTTTCCACTTTTCCACGCTTAAGTGTAATGTTAAATTAGTTTATAGGCTTCATGGGTTTTTTGTTGGGTTAGCAGCCTTCGCCAGAGCGGAAATGGATGACCTAGCAACAAAGCTACATTTTGTAAACGTTTTAATCATTTCTAAACTGATTATTTCGAGCAATTACTGACGATATTGTTAGATTTTTATTTTATATGCAAAACTATACAATTTATGATGACTATGTAATATGGTAGTTCAACATATATATATATATATTACACGGTTGATATTTTAATTATTCAGTTTAAATAGGTAGCGGAGTCGTAATTTATCATAATACATTCTACTTACAATGTTTCTCTGTTTGCCCGACAGTTTCAAACAAGCTCCCATTCTTCAAGAACTCTATTTGTAGACTAAAATAGTTCATTTTATTCGTCAGTAAGCCCGACCAACTGATGGTTCGATAACATAAATTGCTATAACTCATGGTCACCTTTGTTTCAGAAACTATAAAACAGAAGTATTGATACAGATTTATTTAAAATGGATCAACTGTTGCACTTGCTATTATTCTGCATTAAACAATCCATAGAGTCACAATTAACATGTCGTTTATATAATGGAATATTATTTACAAAAAACCCAGTCCCACACATATAGATAAGTTTGCTGCAGTCCATATTTCGATTACGCAAAATTAGATAAATTAATACATTGATACAATAACAAAATGTATGTCCCATGTTGATTCGATGATAAACTGTTTGAAATATGAAGAACTTATAGTTTTAAAAAATATATAAATTTTTTGTTAAGAAACATCAAATTCGAATTATGTATCGAATTATGTATCGAATTATGTATCGAATTATGTATTCGAATTATATATTCTAATTATTTAGAATCTATATATATGTATCTTAAAAAGATCAATATTAAATGGCTCTCTCACCACTCATTGCAAAAAGCGGTAAGCAGTTTTTTCAAATTTCACAACGGTTTATGCTACGCGAAAATACTTTAAATTTAAAGTTAAAACTTTATAATTCAAGGACACTTAGTCATGAACTTGTCACACTTAAATTAGAATATGAGTAAAAAGAAGTAAGACCACAGTTATGGTATAATTACGGTCGGTCTCAACCATGATTTTATTAAGGATTAAAGAAGAGTAAAGAGGAGTAAAGGAACATTGTCTTATGGAAAAAGCTAATGACTGAGTTGTTGCAAAATGAAAGACAAAACAGCACAATAAGCCTACTTAACAAATTATAATGAAAAAGTATTAAACAAAACCTGTCAAATATACTACTGAAGCATCAGAAATAAAAGCAGCCAATTCGCCGTGGAAATAATTGTAGAATAAACCCACTATGTAAAATAGTAATTTATTAAATGAAAATCTGTCTTGTGATACTCTATTTTAATAGATGAACACTTTCTTTCTTCTATGCACAAACTTCTGATTGCATAACAGTACTGCATTATTATATATGCTAACGTATACCTACCTATCCGCCACTGTACTTTACTACCCATAATACATTAACTACACTCTGTGCAATTTTCCTCAAACCATCGGACAAGAGGGGCACGGACAACTTCATGTTTTAAAGAGTGATCGTTTTGTCACTTTTTAGTTTAAGCATTTTGACAATTAATTATTTAATTGAACACATTGTTCTCGTAAAATTATTCTGATAATCGTTGACAGCAAGAAAAATTTATTTAGATGTTCAAGAAAAAACAAAGCTTAATGTAATACAATTTTATTGTAATATATTTCCAATGTTTTATACAATTTATTGAACAGTTTACAATTTGAATTTATTAAACTAAAATTAGATAGTTATATTTTTGTTATCAAGCACTACGTTTTCGGGGTTTTTCAAACTGGCCTAAAAACTACATATTGTGACAGTATTCAACAACTGAAATATTTTCCAACTTTAATTCCAAGTCGAAAACCTAAATCGCATGCAGTAGCAAATTCTTATTATTAATTGTTTAACAATAGTTCTACAAGTATACTGAATTAAAACTTTTATTAATATAAAGTATCCCCTACTTTTGCACATCTTTCTGTGTATTTGTGTCCAGTCACTTATGGGTAATGCGGCATCCATTGTTTCTTCCCATCCATAGATTTGAAAATAAAATGCATCTTGTTCAGAATTGTTGAAAGTGTCTAAATTGTTTAAAAAACAAAATGTAGTTAATGGTTATTTGCTGGTAAAAGTTTATCACAACGATGTAACGTCAAATATTCTTACATGTTGGTTCTGTGACATTGAACGTTTCGTAAACGGTCGCCTTATTTAGAGATATATTAATAGTAAAAGAGGTATAGTTCAACGGTTCCCAAGCAAGCGTCCGCAAGCATTTGTTGATGTACGTCATAGTGATGTTTTGATCTAAAAGATTAATAATTATGAAACTGTTGTAACGAAATACCATGAAACCCTATTTGGAAATTAATTATATATATATATATATATACTATTTTTTATATCTGAAAAACTTTAATAATAATCACTAAATCGACAGATAATTAAGTGAAATATTACATTTGTTATCAGTCATAAATTGTGCCCTAAATTAACTCTAAAAGTGTGATTATATTCTTTAGGCACTTGACAGTAAACATGTTTGTAGTGGGGGAACAATGGGACCCATTACCGTTTCCTCTTACATTTATGTACTTTGTGAAGTTTTGATTTATGGTCGATTAACATTACAAAATTGTATATATTTAAATGACTTACCTTAGGCCTACATATAATATTGCTTATAAACACTTAATTGACTTAATTTCTATGTTAAGTTTTATGACAGAAATAAAAATTTCTATTTCACTTTTTTTATTAAAAAATTAACAAATGGATACATTTTTAATTGCCCCCCTCTTAAAGGGCTCTTGCAGCTTGCACTATATTTCTGGATAAAGGTATTATCATCAATTACATTATATTAAAGAATTGTCTGTCTGCGGTTTGCAATTTTTAATCATTTAATTACTATATGAAGACAAAAATCATATTACGGTAATTTATTAAATACATTTCAAGGTATTATTATGTAAGGAAACAATTGCTATAATTAAAATTAAAGTAAGAAATGTTTTGACTTCTCCTTGGAAAATATAAAAATTCTAAGGTTATCTTACACTATTTATTGTTGATCATTTTATGTAGAGATGTAAGTTTACTAAAAGTTATATCTAAAAGTTAATTTCTTACCAGGCTATTGAGCGCTTACATATACCGTGGGGGGAGGGGAGGGGGGGGGGAATCGCCCCCATTATAATTTTACCATTTTCTGTCTGACGATAATCATGAAACTACTTAATATATAGGCAAATCAAAATTATTTCTGCGCAAATATATATAATAAGCTGATGCATTCAACGGCGTTGTAATCACAATAAAATATAAATTACAGTTCCAGGTGTACGATAAGGCACTCTGATTATGTGCTGACGCTGTGTAACTAAAGCATACAAAATACATTTCAAAATTGTGATTTTGATTAGAATATTAAAATAGAAAACATCTCTGATATTTACCTTGCTACAGTCGAACTGGGTGACATAAAATAACTGAATAGCCTAATTTTGAGAACGTGAACAATTCTTTCGATGGCCTATCAAGTGACCCTCAGATGTGTGTATGACAATTAATATTTGTCTAAAAGTTGCAAAACTTTATCTTAGGGAAAGTTACTGGATAAATTCCTACGTTTGTTGATTTAAAATGTGTGGACATCCTCCTCCCCTCTCCAGTACCTTCTTCCAGACAGCCTCTTTGTGTTGTCCGCGAATTAAACTGTTCAGAGCAATCCACTAATTTTTTAAAACAAATCTACTGACCTTAGTTAGCATGCACACCAAATACTACTAATACAAATATAATACAACGTAATATTATACAGATATGTAACATACTACATATAGCCTATCGTATAACTTAAGTGATTTAAGAAGGGTTTCACAGTCGCACGAATATAAATACCCTCCGTAGAGTCCGCAGTAATATTAGACAGCTGTATAGTTGTATAGGGCAGGCAGAATTTTGTTACAGAAAACTAAACAAACTATAAAATAAGAATATATATGATTCAAGTGATAGTACAATGATAGTATAATAATGTATAGTAGTCAAGTGCCAACATGAAGACATGTATCAATGAAATATCATACTAAAATCCATCAATGCATCTTTAGTGTAGGTAAGTATACCAAAAACATTTCATTAGAAAGTCAGGTTATTAATCGTTTTCAAAAATCTAAATTCTGGTGCAAAAAACGATGTATACCCTTTTATTGGATGTTGAAATATAATTCACAATCATGCAAGAGTTACATATAAATAAATACATTTTAAGTAAATAAATTCAGGTCTATACTTCTTTCTCTTACAGAAACAAATTCGTTTATTCAATGCAATAGGACCGCTGACTGCAATCGGCGGATTATTTCTCAATGTTCCATACAACTGAAATTCAGTGTCATCTGATTCATAGTTGTCAAATACATCTAAAAGAATACAAATTTAAATCGATGAAGTCTTTATTATCGATTTATAGCATCTATAAGCACATTTATGCGTTTAAAAAATAGAATGTATACTGTTAATTAACTAAGGTTTGGTTATAACCGTTTTATAGATGTATTACATTTTAAAATGTGCAGTAAAAGAAATAATCACATTTTATAAATTAGTTTCTATAACTATACATAGGTCATACATTGATGAATTTAGATATGCTTTCCCTCTCCATATAATAATAAGTTTGTCTCTACCATGTCTTACATATCCATGGAGTTGTACCCCCGATTATAAGTACCATGTGAATGTATTTCGAGTACGTGTAATAGTGATGTAAGCTTCACACAATAAGTTACATTGTGGATAAGCGAAAATATGGCTTACATTCCTATTCTGTACCTACAGATGAGAGGCAAAACTCTGAAACTTGTCGAGCGGGAAGAATAAAGTTTTATATTATCATTGATATATATATTAACGTTACTATGGTAACATTTTCCGAGGCAAGGAACGAGTCTGCGTTGATATAGCGGTTAGATATAAAGTGTTTGATGCAAGAGAAAAAGTTTTGAGGGCTAACTGTATATCGAAGGCCTTTTGGCATTGTCAATGTAAAGCACATTAGTTCTGAGATGGTTGTTGGTTGTCGTCATCCAATCGTCGTCCAATCGTAGGTATTAGAGCAATGAACAGAGACGACCTCATCACCAAATGGCTGGCCATGTTAATCATGTGATATAAACCGATGGAAGTGCAGAAATATGATAATGCAACAATCTCCCTTTTGAAAATACGATGAAAGAACAATAAATCTCATTTTGTGAAAATTAGAGAGACGATGGCTCTCTTTCACATTTCAGGCAAAGTATCAATGATAATGAGTCTTTCAAAAAGGATAGGAAGTGGTATACACACTGAATTAAACTTAATACGAATTTTAAACAAGTATTGCATAGTATATAAAGCAAAAGGCTTATACAGATAATCAATCTATAGTATATTTTGGCTTTGTTTATGTTACATACATTGCTTTTAAAATGGTATTAGGTATAACATAAAATTACGTTATAAAATCGTTATATAAGACGTTATGAAATCGTTGTTTCCACATTACATTAAATTGCGTCCTTAATTTATATATAATTAATATATAGTCTAATGTAACAGGGGACAGCTCTAGTATATACCCTCTGTGGTATTACTGTGACGAAGTGTGGACCCACTCTTTCCCTTCAACGACGAGAAAGCACGCATAACTTCACCGCCAGAACTGTTTTGGATGCGCTCAGTTTAACCCCCACAGCGCCGTTGTTGGATAGGCTGAAATTGTCAGATCTTGGGTCTCGTCGGCTGCGATACCGTGCCACCCTGGCCTAGCCGAGAAGATCTTAAACAACGGAGAACCCGCTAGTTTAGTAGGCAGCAATACCTTTGCCTCGACGACTCGGACCGACCACTCGTTCAACATACATATATCAAAAGGACAGATTGAAAATTGAAGAACAACGGTGTGGTTGGTGGGCTCCACGTATCGTCCGACTTATAAAGTAACACTGTATTCCTATATCACTGACTTGATTTATTACTTATTTCTCTTATACGTAAATATCTGATTTTGTACACTACTTGATCATAATTTCTAATACTAGTGGTTTGTACTTTCAATAAACAATAAACAAAACAATAATTATATTAAAAAGCTGGACAATAAAAATAATAATGAACAACAGTACATCCGTTTTGGATTAGTTACAATATTCTAATGATTTTATTCACTATTTTTCAGTCACCGTAAATGGTTTCATCATTTTACTGGGGGAATGAATATAATTTCTCTTTTTAAAAAATAAAAAATAAAAATTCAGAAAACGTTGAATTATACGAACAAATAGTAACCCATTCTAAAATTGCATCCAAAATAGACAAATATCATGATTGTAATGAACCTACATTCTGTCGATTTTTTATCGATAATTTGTAGATTGTAATTACTATAATTAAATTTGATATAATACCCCACATAGGGTTCCTGATGAGTCCAGGTTATTGTTCGGAAACATGTGCGGACGTATGATAAGCGCAATTTATCAACAGCTGTAATTAAATAAAAATGTCATAAAATGAAAATTTATATATATATAATTCACAAATATTTTATGTTTTGTCATAAGCTGATTAAAATGAAATTTTCCATAAAAAATGTAATCACATATCAAAAAATAACTCATTACAATTAATACCGTATTCTCAAAATACTAACTTCCCGTTTCAGAATTGTTTGCAATGTTAGGAAATATACGAGAGGATCTCGCTGAAAAGGTCTATAAGGAACAAAATATGCACTTGTCAGAATTGTATACACTTATGTTGTGTACGCCTAAGCTATGGTTAATACTCCGATTTAATCAAATTCCGTTTTACGGAAATAATCAAAAATTGCTGCTAAATTTAAGCACGTATCGACGACACTAAATTCCTAAGATTGGTAAATTGCATGTATTTTGCTCAAGTACCAAGAGTTGTCCAAAAAAGGCATCAACACAGTGATCAGATATTGATACACTATGGATACGTACAATGACAATGCTCATGAACAATTATATAAAAAGATATATAATGTTCAACAGAAATGAACTTTAAGTATAATTAAATCACAAAATACTGTACTAAAAACGAAATATATAGAACACTGCAATTATATTTTAAAAATAAATAACATCTAGCGAAACAGAAACAAAAACTAGATACGCATATATGTAAATAGAACAAACATTTTGTCACCTAAAAATAATGTCTTTGCCGGAGTTCCAAATCATACACAGAAAATAAGTCACGTATGACATCAACTCATTTTCGATGGAAACGTGCATGATGCTTTTGATTTAAAAAGTATATTTTTTAGTTTCTTGTATCTCCAAAAAAAATTGAAATTATAGATGTTAGTATATCACACTAAACAATTCACAGCAGATAAAACGGTTCTGTGGGAAGCTTACGTCTACTGGCGTTATATTACCAATTATATTTGGCTACATTTTAATTTACCGCTATATTTGGCATGAGTGTCTTCAATTTTCCATGAAAATCGTTGGCGTTATATTTTAGATGGTAGGTATTTTCTTTGATATTCTCATGGTTTTATTCATATGCTATTTTCTGCACATACAATGAATACACTGCATTATATATATATATATGTGAGTGTAAATGTATCCCAAAGTAAAACATGTTTTTTCCGACTGAATTATTGATTTTAAGTGACGACGTCTCACGCTTATAGTGCATTTAGATATTAAGAATTATCTGATTGGTAGATTATAATATTGATTAATCAGATAAATAAGTTAATAAAATATGTTTATTTTAGATTCAGATATTCTTTATATATATTTGGATATTCCTCTTGTATCTGTATTACTTTGCAGTAGTATATATTGTAGGTTTCTTTTCAATATGGTCTCTGTAGAATATAACGCCAAATTTGCCATGATTTTTAGTTTTCAATATCATGGCAAATATAACGGCAAAGTTGCTAGTTTACTACGCCAGATGCCGTTACTTTCTCATTGTGATTATATCACGGCAAAATCTAGATAATTTCACGGCAGTTTCGTGTATTAAACGAGCAACTTTGCCGTTATATTGTTTATAAAATTCACTGTCAATTTTTTTGGTGTGTAGGTATCTTGATGTCGTGATATCTTAATTCTCCTTTAGATAATGGACACGGGTTATTACTTTTGGAGATATATTACTCCTTTGCATAAATTCTCTCTCGACTCGACGAAACCGCCTACGTGTCTTAAATTTTACAATGAATGGTTTTGTTAATGCTGGCAGTCCAAAACAGGGCTTCATTTATTTTCCAAACAGCCAGCATTCCCTCAAAGCATACACGAATTACTTGTTGGGATATTTCAAAACGTTTAGTTACCTCGTAAGCCATGTTTTTGGCTTCTCAACCATGTGAAAAATTTAATTATTCTACTATTATCTTGTTCTTTCTCTCCCATACGTATCTTATAATACATTCATAGTTAGGGCAGTAGGTATAGTAGGGTCCGATTGGATTAGTGTAGCATATTTGTAACATTATGGCCGATTATTCTAAGCCAAACTCGAATGAGACCTATTTGTGGCTTACTGAAAGAGGCGAGATATTTTATTTATGTTATTATTAATTATTATTTAAAATTAGCGCCAAACCGCTTTAACAGAGCCATCGAACCACATTTAAATTGTTTGTCTTTCTCTCATGTACAATGCTTCAAAACATATCCTCTTGGCTTTAGTCTTGTCTCGTTATTGCTGATGAGGCCCCTCTTATCTACAGTGTTGCTAATGTAATCAAATACTTTTGCAAATTCATTGAACGCAATTCTTGAAAAATATCTGTTTGATGAACGAATTTTATATGATATAATAATAATAAATGGTTTTTATTATTAATAAATAAACATTTTTGCATCAAGTTATTCCAGATAGTCGACTGTCTTAAACAGTCGTGTGCTATTGCTCCTTAAAATACAAATCAATGTTAGAAGTAGTTATTGCAATTTTGGTTCTTGTAATGCCTCTTTTGATCATCCAACATTCTCCTATTTCCTGCTATGTGATTTTGTGTTCTGACCAAATTATACAATAATGACATAAAAATATGTCAAAAAATGATATTATCAAGTTTTTTATACAAACTGTATCTATAATAAACCTAAAAATAACACCCAACTATGTTCAGCCCAAACGCCAAACACCTAAAGAAGGATATATCTATAAATACAAGTGTATATACATTAATGATGTATAAAGAAAAAAATTAATGTGAAAAAAGCAAAAATAAAATTCTAGTTTTAAATACAGGTCATAAAAAAGAAACACGTACAGTAGAAAAGTCTCATTTTTAAATGAATTATAATATAATAATATGATTACAAGTCCATCCAATGGAAATGTTTTGTCATAAATCATCACATACGTTTGCACGTCTTCTGGTGCATTTGTGTCCAGTCACTTATTGGTATTGAAGCACCCTTTGTCTCTTCCCATCCATAGATTTGAAAATAAAAGTCACCTGGTTCAGAATTGTTGAAAGTGTCTAGTTTAGAGAAAACAAAATTTTGTTAAATTTGGTTATTTGCTAGTAAAAGTTAATCGCAACGAATTAGCGTCAAATATTCTTACATGTTGGGTCTGTGACTTTGATTTTGACGTCGGAGATATTTGGAGAAAAAATTATATTAAAAGTGGTATATTTAAACTTTTTCCACGCAAGTGTGCGCAAGCATTTGTCGGTGTACGTCATAAGGATTTTTTGATCTGAAAGAGTAAAATTAATAAGAAACAGCTTTTAAGGCTCACAGTGATGCTAACCGTGATGCCATGTAACAATTGAATATTTATATTATAATCACGGTAAAAGATTAACAATGATTTAAGTTGAAATTTATTTACAATAAATCATGAGAATTTTAATAGCATGTAAATGCCGCATATTTTGATTGCATTTGGCAGTGCACTATAATATCATTACCCATTACTAGCCATTATATTGCATAAACCAATATTGATTATTGTTACATTTAGATAAACAAACAAGGATTACATGACAGAACTTACTAAAATCCAAAAATCAATAATGAAAAAAGTGGATATTATAAATGAGTTTTTATATTATGTTCTATATTCAATTATAATTGTTTTATGTTATTTACTTTTCGCTTACTCTTAAAATTTAAATAAAACTTTTGCATTGCCTTTATTTTATAACAATGTACATAACCGATTAAAGTTCAATAATAACGCTCTCCATTTGCCAATGGTTATTCAAGATTTGTAATTTAAAATATTTGATTCGAAAATATACAGATCATTTTAATATGAAAACAAAAAACATTAAGTTCATCGAATATATTTTACTTATATTGAAATAAGATTTGAAGTGCTATTTTATAGACTTAATTATAAGTATAATAAATATTATGTATTCGATTAAATGGCACACAAAAACTGCTTCAGAACAGGTACATGTAAAATCCGCACTGTATGAAGTAAAATACGAATTATACATTATTTACACATTTCTCCTTATGTCTGCAAATGCGTCTACACGGGGTGTTTCGACAGCAGGTATATTTAAATAAAAAATGTGCTTGATAAAATTTATGTTCTCAATGTATATTTATAAATGAATTGGTTATATTTGTAAAAATGAAAAGTTTTATTAAACGTTTCAATGTCATGCTATATTTCAATTATTATCAAAATCAGAAATGTACTTGAAGATCGATCAAATCTTAAGAATTTTAAAAAAAATGAAACAGAAGATATTCAAGAGGACAAAAACATAGAACTATATCTTGTATAAATTAGGATAATTACATTTTTCGATACTTATTTTACTCACATTCTAATCCAACCGAAATATTTTACCCTCAAAGAAATGTCAACTTTATATGCTGCACAAAAATAAAAAGTCAAAAATAAGCTATTTAGGAAAGTTACG
Organism: Coelogynopora nodosa; assembly: GCA_034780555.1. NCBI lineage: Eukaryota > Metazoa > Platyhelminthes > Proseriata > Coelogynoporidae > Coelogynopora > Coelogynopora nodosa. Next base: position 22,681 of record JAUZND010087763.1, read on the forward strand.
TGGATTTATTTGAATAATATAGCTATTGATTGCCATGAAGGAGTCAACTACCTTTAAACAACGGCTTCCAAAATATAATTAAACATTTTGTCCGCTTTAGGAATATCAGTTTGAGTAGATTCGAAAAGTAGTTAATTAACTAAATGGCAATTGAAAAGCATGTGACTATTTTTAAAACCATTAATTATGGCTGAAATATAATACCTAGATGCCAAAGCAACCGATTTCAAATAAAAAACACCCTGAAATCCGACATACTAACTTTAGGCGGGATAGATACCAATAACATTTAATTAAGAAATCAGATTTAAAAGTTATTATTTTTTCAAAATTCAAACAAAAATTTCAAAGTTCTAAATCAAAAAATACATCACTATTATGCGTTAGTTACATAGAAATAATCACATTTCAACTAAATAAAAGCTGATTTATACTTCCCCTTACAGTAACAAATTCGTTCATTCAAGTTAGTAGACTCGCTGACCGCGATACTTTTTATCGTGTTATTAAGTGTATATGTTCCATACAATTGAAATTCGGTGTCATCTGATTCATAATTGTCGAAAACATCTGAAAAAATTTCAATCTGATGAAGAATTTACTGAAGAGTTTGAGCATACTAACAGCTTTACAAAATGTAAATGATATAAATGAAATAAATAAATGTTGGATGTACAGAATAAAAATGGATACTAATTAATTAAAAAAATTATACGTGTTTGACACATTTTTCGAAGCTTTATTTAGATCCATTTAACACATGTTTTAGTTGTTATTAATATATATAGAAAACAAATTTTGACGTTTGTAAAAAAATATTTCATCTGTACAGGGCTGTTAAACAATCATCAGATTTTCATACAATATTTACAAGTACGTCTTGCTTAATTCTGATATAATAATATACCAGAAATAGAAATCTGACCTTTATATTTATATATTTATATTCATCTGAGATCAGCGTGGAGTAGCGTGCGTAAAAATAAAAGTTTTAAATATACAACACTCTGACAACACTCTGACAACACTCTGACAACACTCTGACAACACTCTGACAACATTCTGACAACACTCTGACAACACTCTGACAACACTCTGACAACAATCTGACAACACTCTGACAACACTTTGACAACACTCTGACAACACTCTGACAACACTCTGACAACACTCTGACAACACTCTGACAACACTCTGACAACAACACTCTGACAACACTCTGACAACACTCTGACAACACTCTGACAACACTCTGACAACACTCTAACAACACTCTGACAACACTCATAAAATTGTTGAAATTAACTTAAAAATTAGAAAACCCTTAAATGTTTTTATTTCTTAAAATATTCATTACTTGCAACCTCTACACTTATTTACTAACATATACATCACTATTCTGTCTTGCTCACTATTATAGTTAGCTGAGTTACACATGAAAATACTATACATTGAAAAATTCCCCATATCTCGTGTTTGCAATAAAAAATAACCTACATTTTGTGGAATTTGAAGTAAATTGTTTCCTGTACATGCCATTTTTACTCGTAAAGTGAATGTAATACCCTTCGTAGGGTTCCTGATGATCCCAGGTAATTGTTCGGAAACATATGTGGACGTATGATAACCGCATTGTATCCACATCTATAATAAAATGTAAATAACTTAAACTTAACATTTTTAACATGATTTAAGTTATATACAATATATACATGCATTTTACAATAGTTTATCAGTTACATCAGCAGCAGCTTTCAATATAAAAATAAATATAACATAAAGAATGACTACTATAAAAGTTAAACATCTTTATAGTTATACTGTCCACTATTATTACTATAATTAAATAAATCGATTTGACACAAATTTATATATAAAAAACATCCCGAATATATCTCTAAAAATATGTCAAATAATATTTCAGTAAAAAATAAATACAAAATACTATTGTTCTAGTTATACTAAAATGTATCAAATTTACATTTTTACACTTTTTATGTAGCCATTCTTTACTGTTTATATGTACTGCTTAGATCACTATTCAAACAGCCTTCAACCTGCAACCTGCCAGAAGTATCCGCTATGATTTGGGTAGATCGAATTGATAGAACTGGTAGTAAGAGAATTGTAAATAATGAGGTCGAGCTCATCGAAACTGAAACAGAACCGCCCCCCACCGTGACCACCACCCCACAACCTTTTTTTGCACCTTACATTTTCCACATGTTAATGTTAATAAATTACTACAATAAACATTAAGTATTGATTTCACGGTTGCTATGATTTCCTGTGTTATCGATTTAAACATGGTCAAAGTCATTTCTGATTAATCGAAGGTATGTATTTTCATTGAACAATGCCAAAATCCCTTGTTGTCATCCACCATAGCATTCGAGGAAATTAAGGACGACCACGATGACACTTGTGTGCATGCGTTATATTCCATTTTAATACAAAATCAGATGTCACAAATACTGATTCTTGTCTAGTAAATTGTCTACAGAGGCAAGTTTAACAAAAAAAGATAATAGTGCCTACCTCAAGCATAGCTGTTACCGATTTCATTTTTTCAGTATGTAATGTACATCACCAGCTATTGTTTATGATCGACACTAAATCAATGCCGTCGTCTAGCATTATAAGCTTCAAGTTTGTCTAACTCCCAGTTCATAAACCGTCTCCAAAAGTTTTGGTGAAAAATATTAACAAATTGTTCATTTAAGTTGGCGACGTTGTAGTTTCTGTCACACCATACACGGTATGATAAACTGATACCTACCGGCAGCCATTTTATGTCAGTCAATCTTTACCGGTCAAAAGCGGACACTGTTGACAACTTAAAAGTAGATCTTAGCTGCGGAAAACCTACTTTATGTATGTAGATTTCACCTATCACCTTACCTTGTTCAGTTGATTTATCTCAATGTAACTTGAACCACCAGGGCTATCAACAATTGATTTCCACTATATCAGCCATCCTGAAATGGGATCTCTGACTGGTTCAGCAAAAGTGATGACTCTGCTGAAATACGATGAAACTTGAACGTCGTTGATTATTGTGGGATACACAAAATGAAGGACCTAATTCCACTGTCTTCAATATATCATATGGGTCAATATTTAATGCGGGCACCATTAAACAAAGTAGGATGAATAATTGACTTCAATTCATTTTAATTCTTGACAATTTGTTATAGTATGTTTTCATTTCATGGCTGTGTTTCGGTTGCTTATGAAAATGTTTTGGCTCGATGGAACGTCTTAAATATCAGATGCAGCATGTATCTTGCATCATGCAAGAAAACAGAATGAGCTCTATACACAAATATGTATTACGTTTTATTCTTTATAATGACTAACTTCCGATAAAAATTAAAGAAAAATTACATAAAATCAATTAGTGGAGATAAATATTGTGCTCAAGTACAAACAGCATAATTACAAACAATTTATAATATTTGCAATCATGGCTATATATGCTGTGCTATATATACATTCATTCTGGTTTATTTTTTTTACGGTAACACTTAAGTAACAAAAAATGCTTTGTTTAAATCATTACTATAAAGAAAATTTTTTTGAAAAATTGGCGGCTCTTTCGAAATATCGAACACCACCGAACGAAATCCTGGATCCGCTCTGGACTATGAAATTTAGACGATATTTTGACAACCAACTTATTTAGTGCACCATGGTTTGCACAGACTATAGAATTAGTTGCTTTGCATCTATGTTCTCTGACAAAGTTGTTTTCTAATAATATAAAAATGCGTTATTTATGTTATTAACTTATATTTATTCAAAGCAAAATATTTTGTTATAAATGAGTTCAATCGTCAAAATATACAGATTTTAATTAAAAGTCAATAAACAACAACAACAACAACAAGTCTACGAAATGAAAGAGCTTTTATTGACAAATCAGTACCTACTTTTGCACATCTTCCTGTGTATTTGTATCCAGTCACTTATTGGTAATGGGGCACCCAGAGTTGCTTCCCATCCAAAGATTTGAAAATAAAATTCATCCAATTCAGAATTGTTGAAAATATCTAGGTCAAATAAAACGAAATGTATGTCAATGGTTTATTTATTTATGCTTTGAACATTTCTTCTTATAAAAAGACTTGTTTCCTGTACTCTTACATGTTGCTTCTGTGACATTAGACGTTGAGTAAATATTCACCTTATTTAGTGATAAATTAATAATAAAAAAGGTATATTTCAACTGATTCCATGCAAGTGTTCGCAAGCATTTGTCGGCGTACTTCATAGTGATTTTTTGATCTGAAAGAATAATAATAACAGAACAACTTTGAAGCTTACCATACGCTCAATATGTTTTCAGGAACATTATCCGAAAAACGGGGATAATCAATCATTATTACCTACATTTGTTGACGATGAATTCAGTATAAAATGTTGTACAATAAAGCAGGAATAGTTCAATATACGGTGAAATGTTTGCCTATTATGATTGCATTTGGCAGTAATATTATATAATACACTTCTTGCCAGTACTGTACTGCCTCATTGAAAAGCCTCACTTGTCTTTAACTTATTAAATTAGAAAAAGGAAACAAGGCATACAATTTCTAATAATGAATGGCAGTCAACCATTTTTCGTAAATAAGTATATCATGCACATATAAGAATATCTAATCGGCATAAATTATCAATATCGTAAACTACAAAGACAACCTACAATATAACAACAAACCGCAAAACTATTCATGATATCTCCGCTGGTGCAATGTAATATAATAAATATTTTCATATTTTTAATTATAAGATAAAAAGATTTTTTTGTAGCAGTGGTGGGATTCATTATTAAGTTATCAACAGTATATTGCATTAAGACTTTACTTATATTATAATTATTATAATTGTTAAGTAACAATTTTGATGCAGATTTCTTAATAAAAAATCTAAATATTCAAGTCACAATTGATCGTAACGGATGATTGTACAAGCAACAATGTCATACGGGTCAGTGATTAATTTAATCTCAAAAACATGTTTTTTTAAATAATTTATTTTAAAATATAAATCGATAAATGGGAATTAAATATTGTAAATAGCTATCGCTCCACCGTTTTTTAACCTATATTTGATATATTAGAAATTAAATTAAAGAAATAATTGTCACCGCTATGGGTTATTCTCTACTTGTGCAATGTGCTGTTTGCTATGTGCTAAGTGCTATGTGTTATGCGCTATTTGCTATTTGCTATTTGCTATTTGCTATGTGCTATGTGCTATTTGCTATGTGCCATGTGCTATTCTCTACTTGTGCAATGTGCTGTGTGCTATGTGCTATGTGCTATGTGCTATTTGCTATGTGCTATTCTCTACTTGTGCAATGTGATGTGTGCTATGTGTTATGTGCTATGTGCTATTTTCTATGTGCTATGTGCTATGTGCTATGTGCTATGTGCTATGTGCTATGTGCTATGTGCTATGTGCTATTCTCTAAACTTTATCTAAAAAACTGAAACCTAGTTGACAAATAAGACTATAAAAACACTCAGAAGTTCACATACCTGTAATAGGGGGTGGTGGTGTTTGCACATGTACGCTAAACAAGACCTCATTAAAATGAAACAAATTCACATGAAAAATGTATATTTTCAAACTTTCAAAAATCTGATCATATCAAATGACGATTATGATTAAATATGGTAGTTAATGATTATTATAATTATACATAATATGATATTGGTGATGATAAATATTACATCACATTATGAATTGTAATGTGATTATGATTATAAATTGTATGACTTTCGAAAATAAGATATAGTATTTATGTATATATGATTGTATTTGATAAAAAATCTACTTAAATAATGATTAAATTAGAATTTACAAATGGAAGTCAGTTGCCATTACATATTTCAATAAAAAAAGTCTGTGGTTGCCATATATGTAAAATAAGATATCCGTTAATCAATTAAATCATTAGCGTACTTCGTTTTATAAACTTTAGTAGGTATAGTTTATAGATGCATTTATTTGGAAGTCAAGTTTAAAAGTTGACAATTGTTTCAGATAAATCTGATTTCTACCTCTCACATTCGTCAAACAATCAAAGCTCATAAAAGTGAAATATTTATTAGAAATGTCCAGTCTTTTTTTTTGGTTGCATCCTTATTTTCGATGTTAGAAAATATTTTTTAAAAATCATGCAATCTGATCTATACGTTTACTTACAGTAACAAATTCGTTCATTCAAGTTAGTAGAATCGCTGACTGCGACATTTCTTATCTTATTATCATACATATATGTTCCATACAATTGAAATTTCGAGTCATCTGATTCATGATTGTTAAATACGTCTGAAAAAGAGAATTTATTATTTATTAGATCTGATAATGTATTGTAGAATTTGAGCATATTTGTATTCATAGATACATTTATATTTTGTCTTCCTTTACTAATATTTTCTCCTTATAAATATTGATACTTTATATAAGAAGTTTAATGCAATTATAAAATATTGGTTTGTTATAGATTTAACCGTGCGGTTAACACAGTATTAGTTTAACTATTTTTTTACAATTATGTCAGAATTTTTGTCCTATATACATAACATGAGGCATATACAAAAAAGTATATTAAAACGGAAAAGATATTAATGAAAATTATGTATACCACGTTGAATATATTACATTATAAGTATATTTTGTATGCAGGCGTGGATCCAGGGGAGGGCTAGCCCCCCCCCCCCCCATGAATGGAGCAAAAGAGTATCTAGAACAATAGAATAACAAGAGTGTTTATACATGTCATCTAAAGGTGTAAATTCGCAAAATTCAACTTAACATCCTTTTACTCTATAAGTGTCTCAGAGCTATGGTTTCCTGCTCCCACCCTTGATAAAAACTCCAAGACACCAAATTTGTATAACACTATAGAAATATTGTCACTTTCAGTATCTAGGAGGATTAGTGAAAGGGTACCAGTTTACGGTTATTAGAGTTCATAGATATTTATGTTTTCTACCGCATCAGCTTTGGTATCGAATAAAGAGATAACGTTTCAGAATATCACTCACAATTTAGATATTTCCCAGATATTATTGGAATTTTCAGTGCATTTGTTTTCCAATATTTCATTAGCTTTGATTAGTTCAACTTCATTTTTAACTTGAGTTGACTATAGCCTACATGTCAAAATTTCTGATGCTATAATAGTGTCATCAAAGATTTATGAGGCGTTTGAATAAAGTATAGTATATAAAGGTCACCTGGATTCTGGAAACAATATTAAAGCAATTATTGAGAAGCGCCTATACACTTTATTCACCTTTTCATCCAAGTTTTCTAATCTATATATAACTGAGATATCAGTGAAACATATTATAGCGATCGTTTGTTTGGATTCTCTAAAATCGTAGTGTGTATGCATACGTTTAGAATCATGTGTAGAAGGGCATATACGTATAATAGAACCGTGGAGTGGTCAAATATATAATAAAATGGACAACAACTGCAGATTTTGCATACCACACTTAGTAATGGTTTCAAAATAAAAATGAGATGTTACTCCAGTTAGACAATTTAATTGAGAAATAATGAAATTGAACTATAATTTAAATATTTTAATTTGTTACTATTGAATTTCTTTACCGGAGATGCAACCTCATTTCTTATTTTTTTAACTATGAAAACAACTCTCCAGAAATGTTTTCAATTTATTTAAACAATTGGTAACACTTACATTGATTTCGATAATATATTACATAATTCAATAATATATTATACTTACTACTTTTACACCTATAATTCTTCAGAATGATCTTAGTCATTATAATTTACTTAATACAAAAAGTGGGATTATTGTCAACAAAAAACTACACATATTTCATAGTTGCAATTAACCTACATGTCGTTGACTTTGTAGGTGATCGTTTCACATATTCGCCTTCGCTATTGTTAAAGGTTATGTAATATCCGGAATAGGGTTCCCGGTGAGTCCAGGTTACAGTTCGGAAACATGTGCGGACGTATGATAACCGTATTGTATCAACAGCTGCAATGAAGTATAAATACCATAAACTAATAATATTAAACATCATTAAAACGTTATTGTTTACATTAAGTGTATGTTGGTTACACCAACGTTTTATGTCAAAATATAGAACAAAAATAATCGCTTAATTTACATATGTATAATATAGAAATATTTGACTTATACTTTACAAAGTAACATCGTTAGTGTTAAATGTAATATTTGTAATTCAATTACCGTTTAAAATAACTTGCTACCAATACTTACTATCTAAATACGTTTCATAACTTGTCTAAATAATATCCTTTTAATATGTTAAACAGAAAAGTTAAGAATTGCGACATAGGCCAATATATTTATATAATGAAATGAATAATAAAAGTAAGAAATTAAATATAAGCTTTATAAAATGCTTAAATACATGCTTACGTAATATGACCGAATATATATATATATTTTTACTGTAATCAAATTTAATATATCAACGCTCAGAAGTTTAATCTAATACGCATTACACAATACCGCTCTAAATGCGATGTAGATCTGACTAAATAAATTACATAATATTTTGATTGTTACTAATTTACAGTCTTAGTCATAGATAAATAGCAATTCTCCATGAATAAGTTATGACTAATAAGTGTTGAATGGTTGATGACTGATGAGCACAAATCAAATATAGTTATTGAACGATTTGTTTTCTACTATATAGAACCAATTATTATGCCACGAAACGAAGCGTGCGCCGTGTGCTAGTGGATAAAATCAGGATACATGTATTCATGTTTATTATTCATTCCATTATTATCAACGTATACCTTTTATATTAAGTCAATATGACTTACGTTTACAATGTTTAGGGTGTAGTTTTATATTGTTGGTTACAGCAACATTACGAGTCATATAATTGCTCATCAAATAAACTCCAAACACTTGAAACCGGAGACTTTCTGGTTCTGAATTGTTGAATGTATCTGACGGGTGTATAAATTATATTGTAATTAATAGATAAATATTGTACTAAATAGTGTATTTTAGATGATACTTTTGCCAAATACAGTATCTATATACATACATAATTTATATATAATAGTAGATCTATCTGCCGATGGATAAACATATTAATATTTAGTTTGACAACATTATCTAATCGGGTAAATCAGGATACTGAATATATGCCGGCTACTGTTAGTGATTGATGGAGGCTTGCAAATAAATGGTAATACAATTTTTTAATTGACGAAGAAAAGTGTAACCATAATAAGCATTTTAATAATATATAATATTAAAATACTATTATAATGATATGCTTGATAGCAATAGGTCGTTTATTTTATTAAATTTGTATATATATATATTTTGTGTGGAATGATTGACGTTAAATGATTGACGCAGTTGAGTACATTACAAGTGTTGACATTTATATATATGTTAATTATGATTATTCCTCGTCTATAAACCGTTAAAAAATTGTTAAATAGAAATTGAAATCTAATTGAAATCTAAAAATTGAAATCTAATAGCTAACAGCTAAAAAGAGAGACAGTCTTGACCTTTCTTAGAAACCCGCATTATCTAATAATTCTAACTCCACAAATTTACTTTATACTTATTACATCACTGTCTACGCTAATATTATGCGAATATAATTTTTAAAATCGAAATCGAAACTGGTGTATGAAGGTTGGGAAGGACTCTTTGTTTTTATCTCGATACCCCCTGTAATTTCAGCCGATCAACGTGCCATTAATTAAATAACAATCCATTTTAAATCAGAAAATAATTAATTAAAACTGTTTCTTTCAAATGGTCGAAATCTTCTGGCACACGTATAGATAATTTTGAAACCCAGACTTTACCACAATTTAATTTTGTTACAACTACTATTATGCATTATGATACTGTTATATTAAGTAAAAGTTAAACACATTAAATTATAAATTTGATACCTATAATAATTTCAGTAAAAATTAGTAGCAGAATAGCAATTGTACATACTTACATATATATTATACTTACATCGTTTATTTGATTGCTCAATAGTCTCAAACAAGCTTCCGTTACCTGAGTGCTCTATTTGCAGAATAAAACGTTGCATGTTATTTGACAACTCACCGTACCAACTAATATCTCGGTAACATAAATTGACATAAATCATGTTCACTTTTGTTTCAGAAGCTAGATGACAGAAATATTGAGACCGTATTATTATTAATAAATAAATTTAGTTCTTATATACTAGTATGCTACATTTAACACTACATAATATGATCTCATTAACATGTCACTGTTGATATAATAATACTATTACAACGTCACTATATACATATATAAAAATACGTTTATCGCATGTGTTTTACTCAAAATTTATTAATCAATATTTTATGCTACATGAAATCTGTTATTATTAATCTATATAACGTTTTACAATGTTTAAATTGAAAAAATATGCGCATTATTCACAACATGATTGTACTGACTTAAAAGAAAGTACATCGCGATATTTACTATTTCGTTCATGGGGGGGGGGGGAGTGGGGAGTAAGGGAGCCGCCACGAAAACCCACCACTTCATCATTAGTATATTATAGTAGGTGCCATTCTGTAAAATAGTTTGGGGCACTTCAAAAAATTTGTTTGGCGCCCTTCAGTAAAAAAGTATATTTAAACGATAAAATCTTAAACATTATGTTATCATCAATCAATAAATATTTTTAATCTAGAATACTTATGATAGCATAGTATGTATAGCGATAGTTGATAATACAACAGCGTTATATTTGCCGATAGGTATTGTGCACTTCTGCAAAATAGGCGCCTCCTCCCCTTATAATGAGAGCTGCTTCATGGATACAATCAAGATTTATACTATATAGCTACTTTTTCAATTATATCAGAATGGGATAAATACGAAATTTCTCGTTAAAAGAGAGTATATACAATAATATAAATGACATGATTTAAAAAATTTACGTCAATATACGGGCATGTTGATGCAGTAAAAAAATTCTATCTTTGCTTGTATAACATTATTATTACAAGTTTATTCAATGAAAACTTAAATTATTGACTTTTATTGACATACAATTGCACTTTTTCTTGTGTATTTGTATCCAATCACTTATGGGTAATGAGGCTTCCATTGTCTCTTTCCATCCATAGATTTGAAAATAAAATTCCTCCAATTCAGAATTGTTGAATATGACTATGTAGTTAAAAAAACGAAAATTTGGTTAATGGTTATTTGCCTCTCTGAAAGTTTATTAAAACCAATTCATATACTGGAATATCTTACATGTTGGTTCTGTGACATTAATCGTTTCGTAAACATTCGTCTTATCTAGAGATAAATAAATGTTAAAGGAGGTATAGTCCAATTGTTTCCACGCTAGTTTCCGTAGGCACTTGTTGGAGTACCACATAGTTATGTTTTGATCTGAAAGTGTAATAATATAAACAGTACGCTTTAAAGGCTGCTACAATTCAATATATTCTACCATTTCTGTAAAACAGTAAATATTGACTACAAATAAATGATATTTTCCATTTGTTACCGTCATGAATTTGTATCTAAATTTACTCTAAAAGTATGTGGTATACGATTGTCTATATTAGTGTGACACTTGGCAGCAAAGCATTTATATGGTGGGGGAGTTTGGGATTCATTCGTATGCCCTCTCTCAATACATTGCATTGCCTCACGATTAATTTCACAAGTATTATTAATACTTAAATGGATGTTTCAAAAATTACACTTTTTTGTAATAGTTTACAACTGAACTCTAAAATAAGTAGATGATCTTTGAATATGGATTGTGGACTAATGACTGTTTTTGCTTTACTTTCAATATCTATCATGAAACAACAACATTACAAAATTGAATATTGTGTATGACTGAAATTATTATTTTTTTGTATACTTTGAAGACAGCAGTGAACAATTCCAGTCAATATATTATATTAATAATAAATAAATTAAAATACTTTTTAATTGAACCGCACTACCAGGACATACCATTATGACGAAAGGGCATAAAATAACACGATTCATTTTAAATATTTGCGTAAAAATAAATTGAAATTCTACACATAATTTTAATAGGAAAACAAAAATCCTACAACGCCATTGTTTCGAATATATTTATTATAATATTTAATTATTATAATATATATATCACACATAATTAAATATAAATTATATTTTGTTATTTATATTTTAATATATAGTTATAATTATAGTATACAATTATTTTTATTAGTACTCAGTAGTTACATGTACGTAGCTACTTGAAAGTACAAAAAACTTAATAGTTGCATGGAACTTATTTCTTACAATGATATATTCGTTTATTTATGACTGAAACTAATTTCTTACAGGGACATATTCGTTCTTTTATGACTGAAACTTATTTCTTACAGGCACATATTCGTTCATTTATGACTGAAACTTATTTCTTACAGGCACATATTCGTTCATTTATGGCAATGAACTTGCTAACTGCAATCCTTTTTATCGTCGCATTATGCATAAATGTTCCATACAATTGAAATTCGGTATCATCTGGTTCATAATTGTCAAATATATCTGAAAAGGGAAAAATTAAAACCGATAAAGTATCTATATTGTGAGGTTATGAGTATATTAATCTTATACCAACCGTATATTCTTTTACTAATGCTAATAACATGTTTATTGTATTAATGAAGGTTTGATTTCAGAAATTTAAATTACATATTATTAAATAAATAATTTATATCGATATCATATATTTTGCTATTCTGCTATTCTGCTATTCTAAAACGAGACGCCACTTAATACAAAAAGTAGGCCCATATTGAATAAATTTGTTTTTCTCAATTTTTAAAACTTTTTATGGTCTTGCACTTGTTATTATAGTTAAAATAGTGTCTACATTCCATAAATTGCCAAATTCAGCAGTAAATATAATCAGTGTGGTTTATAAACGGGTATATACCTGACCCACTGATGCATTTATAAACTGTCAAATGCTAAGCATAACAGAAAAGTAAACAACAATAACATAATGTATGTAACAAAAATATTATATACATGGAAAAGGTTTGAAACGTTTACCAAATTTTTCCATAAAAAACATATAATAATATTAAAAGAGGACGACAGTTGAAAATTGTATATTTTGTATGTTCCATTTTCATATTATACTTTCTCTAAACACATACCGCCAATTGTTAAAGTTTAATAGAAAAGCTTAATACTTTTAACCATGTTGTTCAGCCATTGTCTTATATTCCTACTTATTTTTATAAGTTCATGGTTCATACCGAATTTTGTATTATGTTTAATAATTAGCATATTATTGTAAATGTATGAAAAAATAAAATTGAAAAATAATTATAATAATAATAATAGCAGTATGGACTGCATTAGTATTAGTTTTGTATATAAATTAAATAACTTTAATAATTTCTATTCACTATTAGAACCATATAATTATATCACAACTATGTTAGTATTTTGATAAAAATAATGGAGTATTCTGTTATATGTATCTCATAGGCGAACTTATTGTAGTTTGTCAGACTATATCTATATAGGGTTTAAAAGCATATGTCCACAATTAGTAATACTATTAAATTAACCTCTTAAGCAAGGTATTACAATTTTATAAAATAATCACCATTATAAATATATCAAGAATTTTCATTTTAAACATTTTACTTGAAAGGCAATTCTAGTAAAATTTACATCATTTCTTATATAAAAATATGAAAACAAATTTATACAAACATAGATTGTTTTTGACAACACATTCATGATTCTAAATGAATTAAACTTGCTACCTTTGCAGGTAATCACAAATTTATTATCACTTGTCATGAGTGTTCAACTACACAAAACTAGGAATCAAATTGGAAACCACACGATTTTAATATAGTGACAATTAACCTACATCTAGTAGAATTTGTAGCAAAATATTTATCGTGATATTTATCGTGATATTTAAAGTTTATGAAATAGCCCAGATAGGGTTCCTGATGAATCCAGTCTATTGTTCGGAAACATGTGCGGACGTGTGATAACAATATTGTATCAACAGCTGCAATAAAATATATATGTCATTAACTGATAATAATACGAATAATTTAAAATATATATAATAAAAGCAATACCACTGACATGAATAGAATAGAATAGAATAGAATAGAATAGAATAGAATAGAATAGAATAGAATAGAATAGAATAGAATAGAATAGA
>JAUZND010087764.1:0-15441 GCA_034780555.1 Coelogynopora nodosa
CCATCATAATATTTATATATATACATATAGAACATTGAAATGCTGTGGATATACGCCTAAAGCAAACATACAATAATCGAAACAAATAATCAAGCTTGAGAGCGAAGGAAGTCACATAAAAGTAGGACATATATTATAGTATTGCTTAACAAATTCGAATATAAAGTTCTCCACGTACGATAACTTTTTCTTCGAAATAAGATAATATATTTAATTTCAGCAGTATAATGTAAGAGTAGATATGGCATAAATTCTCCTCTTTCACTTCTGTAACATTGTTTTTCCTCAAAAATTCTTTTTTTTGACGATTTGTTTGTGTTTTTAATAAGCACTACTTGCATTCCAGTCATCAGTAGGGAGACTAGGGTACCTGATGAGAGCTGAATAGCTCAAAACCAGTAGTGCTCTGTCTCTCCGCTGTTTGTACAGGCTCTGCGCTTAGTGCTTACTTATTAAAATACTTAGAAACGTGTAGATAACACATAAAAGTGAGTTGTAACCACGAGTTGTAAAAATAAAATTTGATATATATATTTACTCAAAATCAATCTTGATGTACCAAGTTTTGAACAATTATATCCATTAAACAGAATTGGGCAAGCTTTTAAAATATTACTATGGTATATTATTATACTATTTAATAGGGCTATTAAGTATTTTCCTCTACTATAGTTAAATGAGTTTTGATTGACAAAATATATTATTAAAACGTTGGAAACTATACATTAATCCTTCTTTTTTCATTGCATTGCAACACATGGCATTCATTCTCGTCCATTCTTCAGTGTGAGCAATGAACCAACTTCAATCGAAAGGCTTGGTTTTGCTGGCTGGTAATTCCCACCCGGAGTTGGCCGGTCTGGTTGCCAAACATCTGAACATCACCCTGGGAAAGTGCTCCGTCTACTTCTGCTCTAGTCGTGAAACAAGTGTGGACATCGCTGAAACTGTTCGAGGTACGTATTGCACTAAAGAGAGTA
Organism: Coelogynopora nodosa; assembly: GCA_034780555.1. Lineage (NCBI taxonomy): Eukaryota > Metazoa > Platyhelminthes > Proseriata > Coelogynoporidae > Coelogynopora > Coelogynopora nodosa. The sequence continues at coordinate 981 of JAUZND010087764.1, forward strand.
TTTTTGCTATGAAACTGCGACTGAAAGTTTGTAGTTGTTAAAAGTGCGAATTTGTTTCAACGCCAATAAATGTGGTTCCGGTAAGGAATTGAAACTATTGAATACTAAAAATTGATGTTTTGATTTGCAGGGAGAATCATGACATAAGTAATTGTCTAACTTTGTTCTACATTATTATTGATTAATATTAAATTCATTTAGAAATTATTATTTTTATCCAATTGTCACTATTCATTTTTTTAAATTCAATTAAATTGTTTAATAATTAAATTAATCATTTTTGGATTTTTCTAACTCTCTCAAAAATCTTTGAATGGAATTTCAAAGTTGTCAGAAATTAAAAGTATGTAGAAATTTGTATAAATTCGCCTATTTGAATTTTTTAAAATTTTTATTTATAATTTTAAATTTCAATAATTTCAAATGAATGTGCATGAACCCCTTTTTAATTTGGTCGTACAAAGTTTCTGGGGGATTCGCTTCTTAACTCTCTAACGGCTTTTATCTGTAATTTTCGGTTATAATGACTCACACAATAAAATGTGCCCTTTTCATGTCAAGTATATGAACTATATTTATGTTGTTCACTGATAATGATTTTAAAGTTTCACTACTTATAAATGGCTACATTTTCTTGGTGTGCTTTGCCATCTAACCACACAACAGGGGATCTAACCCTGGAGCACTCTGTAGGCTTAGCGCCAACTTTAATTTAATGAATTAATATTATAATTTATTTTGTCAAAATGATATAATTTTGTAGTATTTGTTGGCTTAAGCATTGAAATTTTCATAATGGCTGTATAGTAAGCTTTACGGTTTTAGATTAAATGTATAATTGGAATGGAACATTTTTATAATTATAATATTACTTATATCATCGATAAGATCAAATGTATATGTTAAATCCACAATTCTTAATTTATTTGCTAGTAATATTCGAGAAAGTAAATATTGTAATTTCGCAAAAATAATAATTGCGTTAATTCATTTCCCAAAATAATTAATTTTTCTCAAATAAATTAAATAGAACGTTATCGATTTCATGACATTATACTATCTCCGTGTTTTCTGTGGGAAACATACCGAGCATAATCTTGATACTTTATATCATAATCACAACTTCATCGATTTCAAAAAGGCCTTTGTCAGTGTTTTGCATAAATCATTATTGACCATCTTGAAGAAGCATAGTTGTCTTACTTCAAATTTGCGAAAACTACAAGGTTGTCTCCTATCACCCTGCTTATTTAATATTTTCTTTGGAAAAATGAAGCTTTTTAGTAATTGGAACATTAAAGGCTAATTTCAATTAAATATATATCCAATCTATAAATAAGAATACACACACGATTAAATAGGTAAGTAGCGATTATTGGGATCATAGTTATAATATTTTGAATATATAAAAATGTGGAAAAAAACTGCAAATAGGTCCACCGACACTTACTATGTGTTTTTTAGTTTTTAAATATAACGGTTATGTTTACAACAGACTTCTAACGAACTCAAATTGGGACTTGCTTAGTTCCACTAAACAATAATACGCATTTCTTACAAATGTCCTGATCCCAAATAATAGAATTCTGACATATAGGTCTCAAAATATTGAGCAAGTGATAGTAACTTTAACGGTTTAACTTTGTTCATCACGCTGTTAACATTGATGTGCTTTATATTTACATATTTTTGAAGGATTATTTTTGGTTATTTTTGTCTCAATGTTCAAACCACAATACAGTTCTACCGTCTTTTCTCCCTTTTTATGTTGAACTTCTCATGAAATGTCCGTAGAGGGCACCAAGTTATGTTCGCTTTGACTTCTTCGTCCTCGAATCTATTTTCTACTACAACTAATTCTCCCTATTGACGTTTTATATAAGTTGTTTTTTGGTTGAAAGTCGGTCAATAAATGATTTAACTAAAAAGTCATCATCTTAAGGTAGCAGACGAGAGGGAAAGAAAGTACACGTTTTTTAAGGAATGGTTTTCATTATTGATAATTTAATATTGAATATGAATGTACAATACAAAAAATTAAATGAAAACAAAAAACTTACAATTTCTGTTCAATAAATGCAGACTTATCAATGTTACATATAGCGATATTTTTTAGCATATGAATGGTTGATCAGTTTCTATTCCTGTCACGTAAAAAATGATTCATACTAATTTATATGAGAGCAACACATTCTCTCTGTGATTAATTGAAATCAGATAAAATTGTACACAAGTAGCAAGCAATGTTGTGGGTTAGGTTAAATAGGAAAATCTAATTTATACAATTTTCTATAATTGGCATCTATATAAATCTGCCGAACTATTCTAACATTTTCATAAAAGTAAAAATTGTTTAATTTTGTTTTGTTTTTCACAAATGTTGCTTCTTATTTATATTATTAAATGTTAGTAGAATATTTCCCATTTATATACAAGTTTATAACAGTTTCCTGAATGACTTTCTTATATTGATAAATTCAGCATCTTACTGATAAGTGGATGGCGTATTATACGAAAGAGTCTATCTTGTATGTCATTATTGATTACAATTTGTCTTTATAAAATATTCTGCGTTTTGAGGTTTCGTGAGTTTGTTTCTACTTGTAAACAGTTTTATTTTTTTAGCGTGCAAGAACATATTTTTGATAATTTGAAATATTTTATTGGCGATATCATAATTTATAAATATCTATTTGTAATTTTATAACGGTAAATACTAATACATATTTTTGTAAATGGGCTTAATAGAAAATCCATTGTTAGCACCTTCTTTTTCCACATATACACCCATTGACTACACTATCAAAACAACAACTATCAGTCACTGGCAGAAGTAGGTTCGATGGTAATCACACCGCTCACTGTCGCTACGTGGAACATTAATGGTCTGAATCAAGAATTAATAACTGAAGAGGAACTAAACAAATTTAAAATCGATATATTAGGAGTGCCAGAAACTCTACAATATAAATGAATGGAAAATTAAAGCAGTATTCAAGCACATGACGACTAGTAGGGGAAATGCTCAAAGCAGAGGGCTGCCTGATGATAATAATGCTCAATATTTAAATTATCTGGAAAGTGAGTAAATATTATTTTAAAAAAAAGTGGCAAACACGACCCAGCCTTTAAACCATTGAAATGCTATCAATATCAGAAATTTTTTTTAGTCAAATTATTTTAAATTGCATTGAGTTAAATATCAGAAGAATCTTCCAGTTAAGACAATTCGGTTTTCGTTAAGCTTGTGCAATAACTGACGCAATATTTGTACTTATAGAGTGATGTTAGAGGTGGACAAATAACATAAAATACCTTTACACTTCTACTTTGTGGACTTTGAAGTTGCCTTCGACACAATTTGGACGAATTCCTTATGGAAAATGGTGAATACAATCGGAATAAATACGAAAATTGTCAAAATAATGGAATATGTGCAGACACATATATGTGGAATTGTGATTTATAGTTACATAGATGCTTAGCTGCAAAGTTTTGATGTCTGACCAGACTACCTATTTTCAATATCCATTTTCAACATCTACCTTAAATGTGGCAAGAAAGTTATCAAGTAAGTAGAGCCGACCCTCTAGCTCAGTGATACAATATTATTATCAGTGGACATCAAATATGAAGACTTCAACGCCTTGATGTCTGATATGTTTGACTTCGAAGCTGCTCGTAGAAAGTGGGGAATGAAGGTAAATGGTGCAAAATGTTTGATTATCTTTCCAAAAAACATAAAAAAAGAACATGTGAACAGATGTTACAAGAAGGCTATTTGATGTTGACAGAATGTTAAAAAAACCTCAGCAATGCCCTCGTCCATCCTATGCTTCTCGATAACAATGTTGCATGCAAAATTCTGAGTAATAATTTGCAAAAAACAAGCAAAAAATTCATGTACAAAAAATAAAAATCCGAGAAAATGATTGATGTGGTTTGGTCAGATATGGAAATGGTTGTCGTGGTTCAAGTTACCGACATGGTTTCTATATAACATTCGACCCAGAGATCGGACACGAATCCCGCTCGGCACTGAAGATAGATACACTCAGTATAGAGGAGGATAGAAAGGTTCTACAAAATGATGAGAATTAGAACACTTCAATAGTTTGGTTCAAAGTCAATTATGTCAGAAAATTCGATACGCATATTAACTTGATGATACATAGAGACAAGTAATGTTCACTTGTGAGAAATGTAAAGAAAAGTCATAATAAAAGTTTTATTTAAATCAACAAAAAGCCGAGCTTTCTGCTTTCAACAATAAAACCATGATTATGCCTTCTTGTTGAAAGGTGAAAACTCGGCTTTTTGTTAATTTCAATAAAAAATAAACTTTTATTGTAGTTCTTCTTTGCATGTAAACTGGATTATTTTTTTAATTCCTAAAAGACTGCAGAATTTTCCATTTTTATTTGTCTCGTGTTTAATTAAAGATAATTAAAAACGTGACTATGTCTATATTCTATTTTTTTACAGTCGAAAAATGAGAAGGTAGTGAAATAAAGAAAAGAAAAGAATGAATCAAAATTTGTTAATTTATCGGATTAATTTGTGTATTATGCGTCTATTCTTGCGTGCAAAATCAGTGATTATTTGTAACGGTTTCCGTACCGTGGACGAATATATTCACCAAAATTGTGAAATTTATAATTAATCATTCTTGACTCTATATAACTTTTCTGAATTATTATATCGTGATTCTATTTCATAGCTAAACATGTTATCGAAAAACTACAAATTGTGGCGCATAACGGATATTTGATATAACAGAAGATTTTCAATTGATATGTCTTACCAAATATTAAAATTAATTAAATTAATAGATGTTTACTATTTTATTTGAAAACACGTTACCATAATATAGTTAATTGGATATCTAATAAAATAATTTCAAAAATGAGATTAGCTGATGTAGCGGGTTAGTATCTCAGCAGAGCCGTGTAGCTAATCTCGTGGCAGACAAATGTGTCTTTCCAGTGTTCATAAGTTTATTTCGGATCCTTTTATAAATTGTTGCATTGTCTTAAAGCATTCACAAAAATATGTGATAATTAAATATATAGTTCAATTACTCTGTTAATTCAACTATTAACGTGAGCTCTTCATTGATATAATGTTCCGATTGTGCTTTAATACTTACTTCGTTCATATACTGTAGTCTGTGATCTTTATTTAAACATGTCATTTTTTTATTTTTTATTTTCTACTGTTTTGCAAACTGTATTCTACTCGATGCAATGTTTTGTTATCTAACTCAATTGTTGATAGCGAAAAATCTAAACATGTTATACGTGAATTTACAAATGGTTTTTATTTTTAACACTACCACTTATCTTCGCCACCAGGTCGCGACGTCTACATCCTGCAAACTGGCACCAAGAACGTCAACAACGATATCATGGAACTGCTAATTATGGCATATGCCTGCAAGACCTCTTGTGCACGCAGCATCACCGTGGCTATGCCCTATCTACCTTACTGCAAGCAGAACAAGCGTCGCAAGAGGGGCTCCATAGTCAGCCAACTGTTGGCTAAGATGCTTTGCAAGTCGGGCATGGACCAGCTCATTACCATGGATCTCCACTCTAAGGAGATTCAGGTTGGTTGGTTGGTTGAAGAAGAAGGCATATAACTATTTAACACTAGAACCACCAAGATGGTGGTCAAATTGACCGTAGTAGTATAGAAAGAGTTGATTCGGCTCACGACGTTGGGGGGGGGGGGGGTGTCGGGGAAGGGGAAGTGGTCGGGGGGTAGGGTGGGCCGAATCCACTCTTCCTATACTACTGACCCACTAGACAATTGATCGTTTATTACCGAAAATTGACACAGACTATTGTTCTGAAATGTTCTGTATTTACCCAATTACTAATGTACTTTCAATTCCATATATTTTCGTAGAATATACTGAGGAATTTGATTGCGTAATACATATTCATTTTTAGACTATTAAAATATAGTCTGTATCAAAAAAAGTATTGAAGCTTTTAGACCGAAACTTGTCTTGATCACTTTCATCCTTGAACACTTCCTATTACTTCCTAGACATTACTGATAACTAGTCCTTAGGCCAAGACCCAAAATTTCACGTACCGGTACCATCTGTGTTGGCAAATTCTAGTTGCTATTTTTAACTTAGTATACATCCCTAGATTACTTTTTGATATGTTAACACTTGCAGAGGAGTAGCTTATTGGTGGTTTTTATTAGTGATAAAATATCGATAACAATATATTTTAGCCATAATCCATAATGTACTAAATTGACTAAAAATATCTGTTTAATTCTGGTGGGTAAATTTAGCCTCCACCTCCAACTAAATAGACGTTCAAAAGCGCTTGGTACTGCTATGGTTACCGTAAAGTTACCATGCTTAAAAAAGCAAATTCAGCTTGTTCAAAAGACTTCACTCTCCCAGATTTATTTTTACGGGGAAATTTAATGGATAATGTATATTCTGCGAAATTTCGTACAATAGACGAACTCAAACAACGTATTCAAACTGAGTGGGACTAAGTAACTGCAGGATTAAAAGACCCAAAACGCAATTAAAACTCCCAATTAACCTTCCAGTGACTGTCACTCTCGGGCACTATCTGGCTGATTCGATGCAGCTATTGTGACAGACTATTCTAGCTGATCTGACTAGAAACGCTTCCAGTTTACAGTAATTGCTGTTACAGAAGTCTTTGTTTTATTTTAGTTTCCTGACTAGCGTTAATGGGTCCAATAACCGATATTGGGTGCTACATTAAATGTTTGAGAATACAGTAAGCCTTATTTGTTTTTAAAGTTGTATAAATCTATTTTTTTGTATGTAGTTTGTATATTGAATTTTATATATATTTTCATATAATATTTCATTCAAATTTATTAAAAATTAAATTAATTTTTTATGTTTTAATCTCATTTTCACTTCTAATTCAGCATGTTTTGTGTGGTTTGATATTGTGAAACGAATAAGTTTGTAACAAATGAACTATTAAGTTTACCGTGAAAGACACCGATTATATATTAAACTTATTAAAAGAACACATAATAATTTGTATAATATTAAGAGCATTAATACTGATGTAATGTTATCAAAAGTTAGTTATTATGTCAATGTAATGTAATTTTATAATAAAGTCATTTATTTATCTATAACTTACAAATCATTGCTTTAGTATCAACATATTCTGTATATAATTGTATGTTTGATAAAGTTAAATTATTATTTTTATTCAATAAAATAAACTAAGATACGTTTTGATCGTCATCTTGAAACGATATCTGTTTTGTTATTTTAAAATTTATAAATGAGATATCACATTACTATTATGGTATCAACGTCTACAAATGACCGCGCGGTAATTCACGTTTATTATTTGGATACTAGAATTATTTAAATAATTGATTTTAAATCCTTAATGAATTTCATTTGTCAAATTATTGTCATATTTTATTATATTAAACAGTGAATTGATAATAAATTACTAGATTATTTGTCGACAACTAATATAAATCCCTTAATCGTCTGTTTTATTTGCAAAGTATTCATAACGTACAACTCACTTAGAGAATATTTTAAAATGTATTATTTAAATGTAATTTTTTAGTAGGATTACCACCTCACTTGACATGATAATCGACACCGACTCAACAATACCGCCCCTCCGGCAGGGCTTCTACAACAAACCGGTAGACAATCTGCGCGCCTCCCCCTTCCTCATCAAGTACATCGAGGACTCCATCCCCGACTACCGGAACGCGGTGATAGTGGCACGCAATCCCTCCGCGGTCCACAGGGCCACCTCCTATGCGGAGCGACTCCGCCTCTCCCTGGCCGTGATCCACGGAGAGGACCGGGCCGAATCCGAGGGTCACGACGGCCGCAACTCGCCACCCCCCGGTGCCGGGGATGAGAAGAAGTGGGTACCGCTCTTATTGACCGCTCTGTATCGGGGCTGGTGTCGGCTTGTTGGTGCACTGCTGGGGCGTGTTGCCCAGTGGGGCCGTCGGGTCGCCGTTAGGCGGTGGGCTAGAGCTATCAAGCAAGTTGAATTGTTTGTAACCGCTGGACAGAGGTTCTTGTTAGTTATTCGTGGCTAGAGTCACAGTTGAGTAAAACTTAACCTTTCACTCACATTTTTTGAGGAGGGGAAATATTTAATTTAGAAAAAAATTGGACATGACTTTTTTTGATCTGATACGTGCCTGCCCACGTGACCATCAGTAATACAAATTTACTACTTTTATCAAATTTGTAAAATGTACCTTTTATTGGAATTGTTATTTTTTTCCTTTACAATTTTTTTTGATACTGAGTTTTTAGTCACTAACACTAAACTTCAGTCATTAACATATTAATAGTAATACAATAATTTTCAAATAATATTTTTCATAAATTCTATGATTTTTGCTGTTACTAACTCTTCGTCCGTTTACATATATTTTTTAGAGTTTGCTCCTTGGAGGGGGTTTGCCCCCCTGGAAAAACAAACTTACTATCATCCGATTAAGCTGAAATTTTGGTATACAAATACTTTCTAAAGACTTGTCATACTGTTTTTATTTTCAAAACTATAAATTAATTGGTATCATTTTTATTACTTGATTACGTCATAAACTCCAGTTTAAGAAAACTATGGGAAATAACCATGTTATATGCTATTATTGAACCACATATGCTATAACTTTTGCTCAAAGCAACCAGTTGACTTGATTCTTTTTGCATTTGATTCCAGATAATGAGATCTATATTAGTTTGCTATTTTTATTATTATACTACTTATATAAATAAGCTATAAGTAGTATAAATGCAAATTGAGAGTAGTATTTGAAATTGTAAGAAAACCTCAGGGGGGTATAAAATAGTTCAATAATAACACAATTTTCTCTGGTATGTTAAAATATTTGAAATTATATCTGTTATATTTTTTAGTTAGATTAAGTATTTTAGCCACAGTGAAAAATTAAGGCCATATATTTCATCGTTCAATCAAAAACCTCATTTATTAAAAGATAGAAAAATTGATATATCCCCAACAAGGGGTTCGGTTAACAATTTTAATTAAATGTGGTTAATTAAACATATTTGAATCATATTAACACTGTCCAGATAATTTATTTTAAACAAGGAAACAACATAATCGTTATCTAATATGTTAAGATTTTATTATAATTACATTTCATTTAATTAAATATTAAAAATAAATTTTAAAAAAATTAAAGAAAAATAAATTTTAAAAAATAAATTTCAATTTGAAATTATTTGTATCATAAAGCTCTGTTCTTCGACGCATTTGAATTATCATCACATATTTCTTTTCTATTAACTGTAATATAATTTTATATAATTATAGTAGTTTTCAATGTGTCATACGAGATACATAATATTTAGAAAAATTATGAAATATTGATCACTTTATTATAACACAGTTACGGTTACCGTTTTTTAGTAGTATTCTATTTTTCGTTCGCTATATGTTTGATGTTTATAATTAGTGTATATTTATTGATATCAAATAATTGTTTACTTTGATGAGATAAAAACTGGATATTTTCACCTAGAATTGGCAGTCATCTTTAAAGATACGCGATCGCAGAATCTGCATTTTTACATAATTTTAATTCACGTGCTTGACGTTATCTGAGAGATGTGAAAACGATTATGTTAAATATTTAATGTTATTATCTTCGTTAGTTGATTAGACATAAAAAACACGACTCACTATCTATCAGCAGTAATCACTTTGGGCAGTAGCTATTTAAGCATATCTCTTTAGAACACTTATCATCCATCACTCATCAGAGTAATTTTGTAATTAAGTAATACCAAATATAGATTTAAATGACTCCGATATTAAAATCAGAGTGAGTAACCCAATCCTGTCTCTGAAGGGTGTCTCTGAAGTAATACGGTTGTAGACCGAAACTTCCGTCTAGTAGCATCCTTTCTGTTGCTAGTAGCTGGTAGGAATGCTTCGACTGGTGGAATGCTCAAAGCACGCGCTAACTTCATCTTAACGTGCAGTTGTGACCAGTTGAGTTCATACATTTTCTGATTTCGTTAAACTTTACAGTCTTGTCTTGAAACCTTTGAGCATTCGACGCCATCGTTTTTCGTTTCATCTGTATGCAGCCGTATTACAGAACGCGAAGTCTTTGTGATTTAGTATATTAGTGTAATAAAATATATTTTTAATAATATAAATGGGACTTTTCCCTAAGCAGTATTTTCCCCTAGGTATGTATTATCAACATTCGTAGAACCACGTCACTTGATTTTTTATAAGAATTATACATAAACTGTGTTAGATAATAAATTTTGGGAAAATGTTAATTTATTTATGAATCTTGCTGGAGCATTGTGTATCATGAGATATATTTAACATAATATTATAATTTATGTTGGGTTCAAAGCGGTCAGAAAATTCAGCTTTTTTCTAAATATCTGATTAAGATAAACCCGCTTTGTTATTAAAGTGTAATTATGTCCATTTTTAGCTTAACAAAGTAAAATTTTGTATTTGTTCGTTTATTGTTTTCATGCGTGTAATATTATTTTGCTAACAACTAAGTATTATCGTGATGTCAGGGAAAATGAATAGTTCTCAAGGAATATAAATATGATCCAGTGCAACTAACCATGTGTATGTGTTAACGGATAAAAGTAGAAATAAAATGCATATTTTGATATTACTCCAAAGAGCCTCGGAATACGATTCCTAAATATAAAGTCTATTTAATATTTTTCATATAATTTTTTATGTTAAGAATTAATTTTTAGCAATATTACGCGGTCTTTATAATCAACAAATTACAATTAACAATTTTGTTATAGACAATTATGTTTTGAAATTTTAACTTTTCTTTTTGTGTATTTTAAAAAATTAGACAATATTAGTTTGTGATGTCACAAAACATATAGTATATTTTTTTAAGTTTTAAAGAGTATTGTCAATAAATTTTTCCGTAATATGTATATGTACTCAATTTTACCTCAATCCATAAAATCGACCCATGGTTATTTGTGTTTCGATAAATAATGTCACGGTTCTTTACGTTATCATAATTACTTCCAAACTAAATATATGATAAATTCGAACCCATTAAAAAATAATGTTAGTACCTCTTTCCTGTGAACTTTCTTTGAATATAATTGTGCATTATATCACAATTGGTGAGCTTTCCTATTCCGTAATAAAATAATAATATGTATATCTATCGAAAATATAACAAAAGTAATAATTAAAAAAATACGAATTCCCTAGTTTAACATATGCACTCCGTGATGAAGCTTTTGGAAGCCTATTTTGCGCGAGTGAGGTGTCAAATAGACCCACCAGTATCTAGCTTATGCAGTTTAATATATAAGCTATCAATTTAAATAAATGAATTGTGAAAATTTCCCAGTAATTATAAATAAATATATAATTACTAGTTTAATAAGATGCTTGGTTAAAACCATTCTATTTAGTGAAAAAGATGCGCTAATTTATTTGCATTAAATCAGGCAAAAGTAAAAGTCGAAAATGTGATTTTACCCAAAATTAGCAGAATAATATTGTGTATAAGGTATTCAATGTCATGAACAATGACATTTTCATCCTTAAACTTAAATGCTTTGGATGCAAAGACAAATTTTTGGAGTGTCTAAAAAATACAATTTTAGCTTATTTTAAGTGTTACGTGATTATGTGCTTAATATAATTTTCGAAAAGCATTAATAATTAGGCAGATTCTCGGGTCAAACTATCAATAAAATTCATCGTTAAAACAATAATAAATTGCAATAAAATGAACACTTATACGAAGATTAAATTTAGTTTAGAGCTTCATTAGATTTTTTTCTTTTCTGGCGAATAAAATAAAACTTCTCAGTTTATTGGTATTTTTCTACTGAAAAAGAGTCAAGTCCGAAACGTTTTGCTAAATTGCGGATAAGTTTTCATTAGTTTGAATTATTTTTTTACAATGTAACGTTTAATTTTACAAGAATGGTTTTTATTTTGTTTTAGTGGATATTTATTAACATGGAATTTTTTTTTCAAAGTATCATTCGAAATAATTTCTTTAAGATATTGATATAATTGATTGTAGGGCCTATTTATCATTCTATATTGAGATCGTATATTAATATACTATATATTGAACTCGAATTCTAGAAATGTAATAAAGCATATTTTTTCCAACCTTGTCAGACATCTGTTTTAGTCAGGTATTCAACCTGGAGTTTGTTGCTTGATAAAATAATATTTAAAAAATTTAATTATATAAAAAGTAAAAACATTGGCTATTATAAATTGGAATTTTGTCTTCGTTAATTTCATTTGAGAAGATCGTTGATAAAAATACTGATCATGGTGTTAAAGAATATTTCACTGCATTAATATTTATCGGATAGGCGTTTTGATATATTTTTACATAAACTTTATCCGTGAATCGTTTATTGACACAAAACTTTAACATTCGACTAGCAGGCTTGACCTTGTTCGTTTTTGGGCTCAGAAGTAACTTATAAAGGTCTAAATGGTATCCTGATGCTGTAAATGGGGCCATTCTTAATTGGCTTCACACTGCAATATGTTCATTCAGTGATTCATTACACCAAACTAGTAAAACCTTTATAGTCAACATTTACTTTCTCACTTACGAGGGAGCCTAATATTTAAATATACTTTTCAAACTTCGGAATATTTTACAGTTGATTATTTCAGACCACATTTTCATCTCTCACAATGTTTAATTATTTACAATAATGTTAATATTTTGAATAGTTATATAAACGGTAATATTTTACAGACGTGTTCATTGACCACAAAACATTTGCTATCGGTCACACAACCGAAATCGCTCGAAAAGTCTTTAGGGGGTATCTGTATACCAAATTTCTGACACCCCCCCCCCCCCCCTCCACGTAGCAAACCCTAAAAAGTATGTCCACGTACGAGGGGTTAACTTTTATCATAGCCTATCGATAATGTTCCAATGTATATTACGGAATTTTCCGTATTTATGGCCATGAAGATCGAAGATGTTTAAAATCATGCAAGATGGTGCAGTAAATGAAGCTCTCCCAAGTTAAAGTAGAACAACTAAACATATGCCGAAGTTTACTCTTACGATTGGCTGATTTGTTTAGATAATTTTGTACCTTTTCATCTGTGTGCTTCATAAAGATAAATATAGCTATTAATATGTCAACCTTTATTCTGAACAGGTCTTCTGCGTTAATATCTTGTATAATATGTTATATTACGATCGGAACAAAATATGTGACGCAGTTACAAAACCGGTTTTGGTGATCCAAATACGTTACATATGAAATATGTGTATTATAGTACTGTTATTATTGTCTACTGATATGAAATGATATAATATTTTATGACCATTGAAAAGCAATGTATCTACAAAATGTAGAAATAAACAATGACTGAGAACTAGAATATATAACAAGTAACATCAAATTGATATAATAATACCAATGTAAAATTGAATTACTTAAAGAAATTGCTAGTTGGATTTATATTAATAATAATCTAATAACAATAAGAATGACCATGATTTGTAAAAATGCGTAAAACATATCGATATCATTTAATTTTTACGTATGATGATACACTATTTTAATATTTGCTATATATACAATGTACTATGTATTTAATTTTGTCTAAAGTTGCTTATTTAAATGGATTTTGATTTATAATATCTATGTTATTTTTTATGTTAAAAGGCACGGGTACAGAGGGTATTAATTTATGATTTATTTGATCATGATTATGTAAATACTTATTTATATATGTTAACGATAATAACAAAGAAGTATTAATATGATCATGATAAAATATATCATAAATTAATACCCCTGCCTTCTAATATAAAAAATAACATATCTATTATAAATCAAAAATTATTTATATAAGCAACTTTAGACAAAATTAAATACATAATATATAGGATAATTAACGATAATGACAAAAGAATGTTAAAGCTTCTCTATTGTAATTGCTCCCGAATTGTATTACTGTTTTAAAATAACCTTTGTCGCCTAAAAAAGCTTTTAGCATATTTATAAGCAATTTATAGCAAATGTTTATGTATTTCCCTATTAATAAGTAAACTGATTTATTTACTGTTGCAAACTTTTCTATATTCTTTTTTTTGTTCTGCTTTTTTATGGAATGATTTTGTAGCCAATATACTATATTAATATATATGGAACTGTATTCAGTATGTGGCTTTTGTCGTTGCTGATGTTCCCACTGAATTAAAACAGCTTGAGTCGTTGCTTGTGTTCCCACTGACTCAAAACAGCTTGTGTCGTTGACTGTGTTCCACTGACTCAAAACAGCTTTTGTTCCTACTGACTCAAAACAGCTTGTGTCGTTGATTGTGTTCCTTCCCACTGACTCAAAACAGCTTGTGTCGTTGACTGTGTTCCTTCCCACTGACTCAAAACAGCTTGTGT